>LPNX010485512.1:86621-131256 GCA_001517045.1 Pseudotsuga menziesii
CCATAACATAAACAAAAATTTTGAATTCTTAGTTTAAAAAACAAGCCACACTCATTTCTTATTTTTTGGCTTTCTTCCCTTAGGAATATCCCTAGGGAGGCCTTCCTCTTCTCTCCTCTTTCGTGCATGAGTACATTTTATAAAGGGGTAGTTAATCAATAAGTCATCCCAATGGTGAGGTCTGTAATAGCCTCAACCATTATAAATCTTTCAACCTGTCTTTCCATACGTCCCTCTTTATCATTTATAACCTCAACAAATTGACAATTTGGTCTTATAGTAGGGTCCTTTCCCTTACTACTATTTATAAATCCTGCAATATTTTTATGTGTGTATGCACGACCATCTATATACAAGATATTGCCTCTATTCACTTTGTTGCCTCTTTCCATCTGCAGACAATGTGTATACATATTTAAATTTAGACCATATGCAGACATACTATGCTTGTATTCCACTAGCCTCCTCCATTGACCACTTGAATATGATGGCCCATAATATGGCATTAATCGCCTAGTGGTTTGTTGTGAGTTGTTTATATGTTTCAATCCCACATGGACATTTTCGACAATAAAGAGGCCCAAATTCGCGCCATGAATATTGGAGGGGTGTATCATGTAGCTGTATCCCCATAATTGAAACACCTCATATGCAACAGGTAGTTTTTGGTCACTAGGCTAAGCACAATATAATTCTAGATCAAATGTTTCTTTGTAAATTGATCTCAACTCCAAGGGCAATTCATCATCTCCATCACATTCATTCTCATATGGTTTGTACTCCACCTTTCCCTTGTCCTGGAGTAGTTTATGCATCTTTAAACTTGTTCTTGTTCTCTTACCCATTTTCATGACTTCCTCATCTTTTGAGTTGTTATATGTGCAAATGGAATTGTTATATGTATCCGTTGATTGAAATTCATCACCCTCTAAGCTAGAAGTAGGTGACCTTGGAAACTTTAAACCACGAACCATCTCTTGTAGGTATTTAATAACAAAAAATATTAATTTTTGAAATTAAATATTCAAAATGTGACTATATTATTTATACATGTGTCTTATGTAAAATATGAGGATGGGCTTACCACAATTCCTATTGGATCCGAATCAATTGTAGGAGGCATAATACCCACTTGAAGATCATCATTTATGTAATGTCTTTGTACAATACCACGTTTGAATTATTTCTTTCCACGACATTCATAACATCCACATACAACAATTTTCTCAAAATATTCATCCCATGTTGAATAATCGTTACCAACCTCTTGTTCAATGTGTTGTGCTTCTATTGTATCTATAGAATCCATTGTCATATCTTCTTCCACCCACTGTCCTCTACGTGATTTAACAGTAGGAGGTCGACGTCTACATACACTTTGTTGTTGCTCCCTAGCAGACTGCATCAAATTTTCATTTTCTCCAATTAAAGTAGCAACCTAAAAAAAAATCAACAAGATGAATTAATTATTTATTTCCATGAAATAAAAAAACCTCTGCATAAAAAAGTATCGAAGTTCTCATCACATGTAATATCACCAAGACAAACCTCATGTTCACTGCACTCATTTTCTGGTGTATCTGTTGAATCAATCGTCATATCCTCTTCCGCCCACTTTGTATTGCGATGTCTTTTAATAATATGAGCTTCACCTCCACGTATATTAGTTGTATCTTGAACCTTAAATAATCGACCACATGCATCATTTGTTGAAAATATTTAATAATAAATTGAATAATGTAAAATGTTTATGAAAAAAGATTGGACAAAGCACTAAATTATGATATTTAATAACTCAATGTGATATTTTTGTACTTTGTTTCATACATCATGTCTTACGTCATCCTTTGAAATATTTTGATCCATTTCCATTGCCTCTTTTGATTCCTGTATAATAATATGACACAAGATTTAGTCCAAATTTTGATAAATAGAGAAAAGTAATACTACGCACCAGAGAACATATTTTGAATATGCCTTTAAACTTTACATTCATAATAAATTTTAAATATAAATGTGTTGGCATGACATGATTATATCATTTTTATATGATTTCATATATTTATCATGTATAGTACCATATATGTTTTTTTTTCTAAGCAACCAAGGAGTTGGAATTAAGAGTGATGTCGAGTGGAATTTATGAAGGACAAATAATTGGGATGGTAATTCTTTGTAATTAAAGTTATCCTTCCCTACTATCCTCCGCAGGGCCCTTGTAATGAGCCATCAATGATCCCTTAGTTTGTTAGCTGGTCGATGAGAACCACATGGACAACAACTGACCGATGGGGTTGAAATTTATAATGAACTCATCCATCAAAGGATTAACAGAGAGTAGCAGTAGTACCATTGATATTATTTCTTCTTGCTGAAAACACCATTACCATTTACAGTGAAACGCTATTGATCATTATTTCAACATCTACATTGTTACTTTGCAATTACCAGAGCAATGAGCTCAGTCGTTCTACAACAGACGTGCTATGGGGATTACAGGCATGCAGGTTTCAATTGTAAGGATATTTATCATAGAATACGCTTTCTTTGAGGTGGCTATCAAGGAAGGACTGATGGTGGTGGTGGCGTAGTTGTGCTTCGTGGGTCCTTTACTTATGGCTGCATCTGGTGAGGCTCCCCATCCAAACTCATATCTACATGCCAAAATTTCCCTTAGACGGATTGCTCCGGAGGCAAACTCATGGCAAATTTATTTAACAAATCTACTTCAAACCTATAAATTTGTTGAAAATACATAGATGTAATTAGTTACTATGTTCGTGGAGAATGAAGGATAACAAACCCATTGCAAAATCATAAATAATGGCACTACAAATTCAGAGTGAATTGATGTAACTACACATTTTGATGAGAAAACTACAAATCGCATCAGAGAAAGTGTATTCATGGTGTGCTAAGCTCTGTAGAATGATGGAATAGCCTACGTGAATTGATGTAACTACACAAAATTGATGAGAAAACTGCAAACCACCTAGGTCATATTAATGTTTAATATGACAATGATATTTGTGTACAAGTCTTGAAATGTGGAAAAACTTCTTTTTCTTAGTTGGTGAAAGCCAATTGTTCAATTTCTCTTTAAATCACATATTTGTTACAAAATAGTATAAGATAGATTCTTTCGTTTCAACCAAAATATATATAAATAGCTTCAAAGTAAATCAAATACATATGTAACTTACTCAATGTTTATATAATTACAAACACAATCAAATTCTAAGTGTTTCGTTCGGTTATGTTTTAAGTGTTTTTTAAAATTTTATCTTTGTTTATGTTTGAATTGCGAGCTTTTATAGCATTTTTCACTATGTTTGTTTTCACTAGCTCCTGATTAAATAAAAATATTATACAACTTTTTGATTAAAAACAAAAAATACATACAAATTTACACATTATCATTTGTATTCTATGCCATGAATCAACTTGCTAAATCATAATTTTAACAAATAATTTGATTCAGTTTAAATATGCCATATCAATCATAATTTTAACAAATAATTTGATTCATTTTAAAAATACCGAAGTTCTTTTCGATGTTTCATTTCCCCCACTTTGGGGTATGCTAGTTTTATTGATTGAAATGAGAAAGATGCACTTCACCAAAATTAGGTACCAAATGTATTACATTTTTCTTGTTGGTTTTGGAAAGTTACCTTACAATAATTGGGACGCACTTGCACTAGGAGACTACCTCCACTTTAACGTGGAGTGATGTTTGAAACAAAAAATTAAAAAATGTGCCGATGAGGGTCCACTTTAACGTGGAGTGATATTTGAAACACAAAAATAAAAAAAATGCGCCGATGACGGCCGAGAGAGCTCTGTTCACTCTCAAAATAGTAAAATACAATAGCTAGACCCCTGATTCGACTACAGTTGTCTTCCAGAGTAGAGGCCAAGCTATCAGAAAGCCATGAGCAGAAGATCATTATGACTGGTTATATTCCAACAGGGAACTCAGTTTTTTGCGTCCATAGGCCTATTGCATTGTAGTCTAATCAAGTCAATGCACCACTTGTGGAGGAAAACCAACTCTACCACATGGAATCGAAATCAAGGGGCCCTGATATTTTCAATGGTGCTGCACGCTACACACTAGTGTATTTCAGAGTTATGCCCCTACTTAGCTCTCTAGTTTCGCTCCATTCCCCTACACTACAGAGCATGTACTTCGGCCTCCACAAATGCAAAATTTGAGGGCATCACAAGCAGCATCTACCTAGGGGCACATCAGCATTGGCATCACGTCTTCTGGGAGCTCACGGCCAGAGTCTTTGCATCATAGGAAAGATGACATTCATGCTTTTGGAATCATTAACAAGGTGGGGCATACCACCCAATCACTCTTTGAACAAAGGTCTGAATCTTTTATCATTTTTCTGTGTTTAGAAATCTCTGGAGTGAGACTACTTTCAGTGTATTCCATGGAGATTTTAGGGTAGCTATTGAACTCAAAACCCTTGTACAAGTTTTGAATTTCTTCTAAGTTTTTTATTTATTAGCGTTTGTTTTGAAATCATTTTTTTCTTAAAATCCTGAACACTTATAAACCTCTTATTCTGAACTTGTCAAGCTTTGCATTAGAATTCCATTATGAAGAAGAAAAGAAAGCTCTTGAAAAACATTATCCAGGGTTATCAATTCTACCAGAGAGATCAAATAATCAAATAAAGATAAATATTTACACAGAAGAAGAAAATGTTCTTTAAGTATTATCTGGAGTAGATCATCGAAATAAAAGGACAGAGATCAAGGCAAGGAAACATAAACTTAACTTGGATGAACATTTGCATTCGGTAAAAAGGGCAAGAATTGAAGCTGAAGATGAATGCATTGCAATATTAACTTCGTGAATGCAACCAGGTGCACTCCCCTGAAGAGAGATGAAACTAGCTGTAAATGCACTTTGTTAATGTTGTTTGGAGTTTTGTTCATTGTAGAAACTATCATCATTTTTTCATTGAGCATAAGTGACAAATAACTTGTAGAAAATGTTGAGCAGTGCCTTGAAGGACCAAAGAGGGACATGACTCCCATGGTGAAGCACATCGCCTAAGAAAAACTCAGTTGCATTAGAAACTAACAAATATCAGATGCATCCTCAGATAATTTTGAAAGGGATATTTTGTTATTTGAGATAAGTTAGAGAACTCAATATTCAAGACGATTGTTATTCTTGTATGACAATATAGGCCTTAAGATGATGAAGGTTGTTAGTATGACTACAAATCCATTAGCTTTGATAATTTATGATAATTAAGGAAGTCATCTAAACTAGACTTATGAGGGCGTTCCTTCTTTAAAACTTGTTTTTATGTGTAGAGAATTACCAACCCCTTTGGTTGTCTTACTAATTCTGTCCTGGAGGAGCCTCATTCTTTCAGCTACACATATTGAATTAATTCAATCTGCTCCTTTATCAGGTGCAATAATGAATCTTGAAGGACAAAACCTTTAGTAGCTACTTGTATTACAGGCTCACTCATCAGCCTATAGAACACAGAATTTCCCTACAAGCACTTGCTACATTCAAAACTCTCGTATCTTTTTGTAGTGTGGCTATTATCGGAACTCTTTGGAACAACAGCTCATCACACTTCTCTGTTGTTTTCCACCTTCTGCACAGGAGGACAATCGTTACTGTAGACTTGGCTTCATGTGCAGAAATTTACCAGCCATTTTGGTTACATTATAATTCAGTTCTGGAACTGGCATTTGATCCAACTATACCAATTGGATTAAATCATTGTGATTATTTCTTAGATGCAAATACAGTACCATCCGGTTCACTTCCAAGTAGCGAGATATTTGCAGTGAGATAGGAATGTAAATAATTAGTTTGACAATTTTGGTGAAACATGCATAAGAGGAAGCTTATTTATTCATGTAACACAACTCTGGAAGACAAAACTTTCAAAATTCCTTTCATTTGGGAGTGTGGCTTTGTCAAATCTCTTTAAAAGGACAACTCATCACGCTGCCCTGTCTTGTCTTTCCACCCTCTGCACTGGAGGGCAATCTTTCTCGTAGACTTGTCTTCATTTGCAGAAATTTACCTGCCATTCTTCTCATATTAATAATTATGTCTTGGATATGGTATTTTTACCAAACTACACTAATTGAATTAAATCATTGTAATCCTTTCTTAGATGCAATGTACTATAACCTGGTACACTCAGAGAACATGATTCTTAACCATTCAATTTATCATAAAAATCTACTTGCACATAGGTGGATACTTTCAATGAGATAAGAATAGAAAAAATAATTTAACAATATTAGTGAAACATGCACAAGAGGAAGTTTATCCATTAACCCATGGAACACAGCTTTGGAAGAAAAAACTCCTATATGGTCACTTGCTACCTTCAAAACTTCCCTTTCTTTTGGGAGTGTGGTTTTACTAGGTGATCTGATCCCGAGGGCGAGCCCGAAAAGTCATCAAACCCGCTCGAAACAATCGGGACCAATAGGATCATTTTTCTGATGTTAGTGCAAGTGAACATGAGAATAATATAAGTGTGTAACATAGAATCATCCACATGAAAATGAAAAATCATTCAAGCACATTAGGGACACGATTTGATTACGGAGTTCACCAGATCTCCTGGCTACGTCTCTAATCCTACTTCAAAATAGAGTGACCAATCCATTGCAAAGATGCACAAATACATAATATACATCACAATGGATTCACCTGCAGAGGCTTCATCATCTATTCATCTCTACCGCTGCACCATAACTGCCTCTGATGGGTCACATAAGTGCAAAAGCTATAGGACTCAATCGAAGACTGCAGAAATCAAGCAAGCAAATGCCTGCCTCCTTTGTCTCGAGAAGTTGCCAAACTTGGACATGAAGATATTTTCCCAATGTAGCCAATCACACTCTTTCAACTGACTCTACAAGCCACTAACCTCGAGCGGATCAAAGACTTGCATAATGTTGCAAATTGCACTCTTTCAACTGACTCTACGAGCCACGAACCTCGAGCTACGCCACATGATCTTCTGCAGGATAGTCTCAATAGACGACAATATGTTTGCATTACAAGTGCATCAATAAAACCAAAGTCACACTCTTACCAACCAATCCCTTCACCTTTGTCCTTTGGGATGAGAGTGTAGATGGTCGCTACTTGCCTTCAAATGCAAATTGAAATGTTGCCTCCTCGAACTGACTCTGCTTCTTTGTCTCCTACGCTGGATCACCTTCGGACATGATGTAGCCATGCTTGCTCTCTGAGCTGGAACTACAAGGTTGGAGCCTCTCCATGAGCTTCTCCAATGGAGACCCCCAATGGGGCCTCTCAAATGCTTGCTTCCTCTATGGGCTACATCTCTCCAAACTTGAGCTCCCTTCAAATGCACATGACAAGTGCTTAAATAAGAGAAGCTACTCTTGGTGGCATGATACATGTGATTCTCCAAATTGGGATTATTTACAAATTGGTTTGTCTTTTAAGAACATAAACCAAAAATATGGTTCATGCCCACATGCCCATGGGTTTTCACATTTAGTTACTTCCCCATAATGACATTTACAAAATCCAACAATAATCCATTACATAACAAAATCCCTTTTTTAAATAGCATGTTGGTTTTTCAACCATAAACCAACTTGTTACAACTTCTTTACAAATATGGCATGTTTGTTTTTGGTTACAACCATGCATTAACTTCATAACAACTCAAGGAATAAAATAAATGAGTAATATGTGAGTAATTTTTCCACTCACTTGAAATATTAATCATTTTAAAATTTCTCATGAGTAAATGCATGAATGTCCTAAAACTCATTTCAAGCACAAATGCAGGCATGCTAGTCATCATGCCACATCAGCATGCCATGTCATCATACCACATCATCATGCCATGTCATCATGCAATATAAACATGCTATGTCATCAGAATGCATTTTTTGACTACCACGTGGAAGCTTGAGGGAGTGCCACGTGGCACTTCAGCCAAAATTTTCCCTGTTGGGGCCAAACTTCAAAACGCAACATATTTTGCATCTGGAGTCCATTTGACACGCCGTTTGCACCGTTGGAATTGGCTTGATGAGCTATTCGACATGGTACTATTTTTGTTGCAATATGATGATTTTAAAAATTGGCCTTTTTAGATCCTCCCTGATCATTCCTCCCCACTGGGAAGGATTTTGGTCCCCAAAAGCTTCTTGCAGGTATGCTCATCTACTTCTTGCTTCATTGGTGCCTGCACAAACTGCTTCCAATTCCTGGATTTTCACACACTGCAAACTTTTGCTCATAACAGTCCACAACCTGCAACACTTGTCAGCCTGCTTTGATACCACTTGATATGAAAACAAGATTTTTGCTACTCTATGATGTTAACATGAATTGCATAAAGAGCATGAATGAAGCTCACAAATCCATAAGAAGAGAAACAAATAGCATAGACAATACGCACATAAAGACAACAAGTTGATAACAGAGTTCATCCAGGATGGACTACGTCTCCGGGCCTGCTTCTCAATAGGAGGGCCGATCTATAATCTCAGCATAAGGAAAAATACATGGCAATGATACAATGATACCTTGGCGACAATGGTTAGGAAGAGAACCGCTGCCCAAAACACAACCAGACTGCTTCCAGTAACTCCGAAGCCTGAAGACGGTGTAAAACGAGTATAAAAACTCGTACCTTCCTCCTGCAGAGCTACGCAATCTCCCTTCTCTCCTTTAGCTACAAAGTCTCCACTCCAAAGCATGACCTTGGCGACAATGGTCAGGAAGAGAACCGCTGCCCAAAACACAACCAGACTGCTTCCAGCAACTCCAAAGCCTAAAGACGGTGTAAAACGAGTATAAACACTCGTACCTTCCTCCTGCAGAGCTACACAATCTCCCTTCTCTCCTTTAGCTACAAAGTCTCCACTCCAAAGCATGACCTTGGTGACAATGGTCAGGAAGAGAACCACTTCCAAAAACACAACAAGACTGCTTCCAGCAACTCCGAAGCTTGAAGACGGTGTAAAACGAGTATAAACACTCGTACCTTCCTCCTGGAGAGCTACGCAATCTCCCTTCTCTCCTTTAGCTACAAAGTCTCCACTCCAAAGCATGACCTGGAAAATGGAGAATAAGAGGGTTTATATAGCTTGAGAAGACCCCCTTCACATGTGTCTCATGAATTCTTAGTTACAACAAATTTTCCTTCTTGGATCCTCCTGGATCATTCCTCCCCACTGAGAATCTTTTGGCCTCCAAAAGCCTTTACTAATCAATAGATAGGTGAGGGAATTGCTCCCTCACTTTCTCCTTCTCGATCCACTTGGCTTTGCTTGGATGAATGCCTCTGATGCCCACTCGAAGATAACCAACATCACCTCTACGAGAAGTCCTTGTTCTTCTGTCCAAGATGACATCTTCCTTTAGCTCATCCATGTACTCAGGAGAAAATTCATCAACTGATGGCAATGAGACATTCTCCCTTTCATCCATGATCATGGGAGGCTCATAGAGTTTCAAGTTCTCCACATTCACCACTGAGTAGATCTACATGTATGGAGGTAGCTCTAAGTGAAAAGCATTCATCCCAATCTTCTCCAAGATGGTGAAGGGACCATATCTAATAGGCTTGAGCTTCTTTCCTTCTCCTTTCATCCTCTCTTGCTCTGATACCACTTGATCTGATCCCGGGGGTGAGCCCGGAAAGTCATCGAACCCAATCGAAACAATTGGGACCAATAGGATCGTTTTTCTGACGTTAGTGCAAGTGAACATCAGCATAATATAAGTGTGTAACATAGAATCATCTACATGAAAATGAAAAATCATTCAAGCACATTAGGGACACGATTTGATTATGAAGTTCACCAGATCTCCTGGCTACGTCTTCGGGCCTACTCCAAAATAGAGTGACCAATCCATTGCAAAGATGCACAAATACATAAGATACATCACAACGGATTCACCTGCAGAGTCTTCATCATTTGTTCATCTCTACCGCTGCACCATAACTACCTCTGATGGGTCACATAAGTGCACAAGCTATAGGACTCAATTGAAGATTGTAGAAATCAAGCAAGCAAATGCCTGCCTCCTTTGTCTCGATAAGTTGCCAAACTTGGACATGAAGATATTTTCCCAATGTAGCCAATCACACTCTTTCAACTGACTCTATGAGCCACGAACCTCGAGTGGATCAAAGACTTGCATAATGTTGCAAATCGCACTCTTTCAACTGACTCTACGAGCCACGAACCTCGAGCTATGCCACACGATCTTCTGCAGGATAGTCTCAATAGAAGACAATATGTTTGCATGACAAGTGCATCAATAAAACCAAAGTCACACTCTTACCAACCAATCCCTTCACCTTTGTCCCTCGGGATGAGAGTGTAGATGGTCGCTACTTGCCTTCAAATGCAAATTGAAATGTTGCCTCCTCGAACTGACTCTGCTTCTTTGTCTCCTACGCTGGATCACCTTCAGACATGATGGAGCCATGCTTGCTCTCTGAGCTAGAACTACAAGGTTGGAGCCTCTCCATGAGCTTCTCCAATGGAGACCCCCAATGGGGCCTCTCAGATGCTTGCTTCCTCTATGGGCTACATCTCTCCAAACTTGAGCTCCCTTCAAATGCACATGACAAGTGCTTAAATAAGAGAAGCTACTCTTGGTGGCATGATACATGTGATTCTCCAAATTGGGATTAGTTACAAATTGGTTTGGCTTTTAAGAACATAAACCAAAATTATGGTTCATGCCCACATGCCCATGGGTTTTCACATTTAGTTACTTCCCCATAATGACATTTACAAAATTCAACAATAATCCATTACATAACAAAATCCATTTTTTAAATAGCATGTTGGTTTTTCAACCATAAACCAACTTGTTACAACTTCTTTACAAATATGGCATGTTTGTTTTTGGTTACAACCATGCATCAACTTCATAACAACTCAAGGAATAAAATAAATGAGTAATATGTGAGTAATTTTTCCACTCACTTAAAATATTAATCATTTTACAATTTCTCATGAGTAAATGCATGAATGTCCTAAAACTCATTTCAAGCACAAATGCAGGCATGCTAGTCATCATGCCACTTCATCATGCGACATCAGCATGCCATGTCATCATACCACATCATCATGCCATGTCATCATGCCACATCATCATGCAATATCAACATGATATGTCATCAGAATGCACTTTTTGACTACCACGTGGCAGCTTGAGGGAGTGCCACGTGGCACTTCAGCCAAAATTTTCCCTGTTGGGGCCAAACTTCAAAACGCAATATCTTTTGCATCCGGAGTCCGTTTGACACGCCGTTTGCACCGTTGGAATACGATTGATGAGATCTTCGACATGGTACTATTTTTTTTGCAATATGATGATTTTGAAAATTGACCTTTTTAAATCCTCCCGGATCATTGGGGATCTCCATTGGAGAAGCTCATGGAGAGGCTCCAACCTTGTAGTTCCAGCTCAAAGAGAAAGCATGGCTCCATCATGTCCGAAGGTGATCCAATGTAGGAGACAATGAAGCTCACAAATCCATAAGAAGAGAACCAAACAGCATAGACAATATGCACATAAAGACAACAAGTTGATAACGGAGTTCGTCCAGGATGGACTACGTCTCCGGGCCTGCTTCTCAATAGGAGGGCCGATCTATAATCTCAGCATAAGGAAAAATACATGGAAACGATACAATGATACCTTGGAGACAATGTTCAGGAAGAGAACCACTACCCAAAACACAACCAGACTGCTTCCAGCAACTCTGAAGCCTGAAGACGATGTAAAATGAGTATAAACACTCGTACCTTCCTCCTGTAGAGCTACGCAATCTCCCTTCTCTCCTTTAGCTACAAAGTCTCCACTCCAAAGCATGACCTTGGCAACAATGGTCAGGAAGAGAACCGTTGCCCAAAACACAACCAAACTGCTTCCAGCAACTCCGAAGCATGCACAAGGTGGATACTTTCAATGAGATAAGAATAGAAAAAATAATTTAACAATATTGGTGAAACATGCACAAGAGGAAGTTTATCCATTAACCCATGGAACACAGCTTTGGAAGACAAAACTCCTATATGGTCACTTGCTACCTTCAAAACTTCCCTTTCTTTTGGGAGTGTTGTTTTACTAGGTCTCCTTAGGAGAACAGCTCATCACTCTACTCTGTCTTGTTTTTCCACCCTCTGCACTGGAGTGTAATCCTTCTTGTAGAGTTGACTTTTTGTGCATAAATTTCCTAGTCCTTCTGGTTGTATTACTCATTCTATCCTGAAGCAGGCAATTTTATCCAACTACACCAATTGAATCAAATCAATGTTGATCTTTTCTAAATTAAAATTTTTAATATAGTATTACCTAGTTAACTCAATGAACAGTGCAAGTCCTTAACCATTCCTTTTATCAGAGAAGGCTACTTACAATTAGATGGATAATTTCAGCGAGATAAGAGTGCAAATGAATAATTTGACAGTTTTGGTGAAAGATGCACAAGAGGAGGCTTACCCATTAACCCATGGAATGCTGCTTTGGAAGACAAAACTTTCATGTGGACAATTGCTGCCTTGAAAATTCCCCTTTGGCTTTCTTTTGGGAGTGTGCTTTTGTCAGATCTTTTTGTCAGGACAGCTTATTAGTTATTACAATGCCTTCTCTTATTTTTGCATCCTCTGTACTAGATGTAAACTTTTACGAGATCATCCTCAATTCACATCCTCAATATCTTCATATTGTGGGAACCCCACTTCCCCTTCCCTCCCTTCTTTGTTCTATCTTATTTTGACAAGCCGTTTCTGTGAGAAGTCGTTTTACTGCCATCCTAAGAATACTTACAAACTGTTATGTCACAAACCCTACATGGCTCTTAAAATATTAAATTATAATGCACATATACCCTTGGGCCAGTTTTGGTATGCAAATTACTACTTTGTATCTACTTCAGGAAATGGCATCTACACATTTCTAGTGTCTCCAATGCTCTTCTGTAATCACTCTTCTGACTAGTGTTGCCACATGGTTGGGTGGTTATACTTTTAGGTTTTTTTCTTCTTGTCTATCTTTCTAACTTTTTTTGTATGAAAAATATTTGTTCTTATCCAATTTTCATGTTGTACAGCCACTTTATTGATACAAGGATCAATACATATATATAGCAGAAAGGTTGAATACCTGTATGCTCTTGTCTTGCAAGATTTGGAGTTCATAGCGCAAAAGAAGTGAGTGGTCCCTAAACTTCAAATTGTCACTTCTTATATGAGATGCCATGTTGATGTCTTGCAGGCTTGATATCCATGTCTTCATACTCCTAGAAATATGAAATGTTTTATTTTTTCTAAGGTACTAGTTACTGTGAAATGCATCTCAAGGAGAAGTTAAAGACAAGGGTATATTTCACAAGATCAAATCCTAACTTATCAGCATGTTGGTAATTTTGTGATGAAATTTTATGGTTCCCAATTATACAGCCTTAATGATGTGTGAACAATTTGGTGCAAATACAAATAAGATGTTATATGAAATGCTATAGAATTGCTTAAAATACTGGTATTCGTTTTAAGAATAAAATCCAATTTTTTTTTTCTAAGTCTATGTAGATCAAAAAGATAAATGGAAGGCTTTGTGAGTGCTTAAAAATGAACAATCACATGGCAAATTATTTCTTTAATGAACTACCTTTAGGCTTTATTCAAGATTTTTTTTCTTGGAGCTGCTTCAATGAACATTGGTTGGCACTGCAATGAACATACTTTTGTCAACTTCATTAAAGGCCAGGTCTCTGGGGTATTTGTTCTACAAAAGAAACCTGTAACTTGGTCATGGCCTCATCCCTTCTTGAACTCATTCCATACGGGCCAGGAAAATGCAGTAGGAGTGGATCCTTGGTGTTGGCTTGACACTGTCAACCTCACCGGTGAAACCAACTCCTCGTTGGCAATTTATAATATTCAAATTAAAAGTTAATTCACTACATTAAATTTAATTAAAAGTGTCCAGCAATTATGAGGTTGATTCACTACATTAAATTTATTAATAAACAACAGAAGTGATGTGTTTGAGCTTGAATAAATAAACATTGAAATGTAGGTTTGGAAATATATGAAAAAGCAAAGGAGCTAGTTGTTTATACTGGGTAGATAAAATGATAATTCAATGCAACCAATCACTAATAATATGCTTTATAATGCAAGTATTAAGTGATTGCATTAATTTGATATTTCTATTACATATTCTTTCCCGTTAAGATCATTCCATTTCTTGTTCTCTTAAGCTAATGGGGCAGATGATTAAATTTAGGACACTTTCTCTTTCTCCTCCCCTTGTATCAGCTACACCTTTCTGGCTCTCCTTCACTTTCTAGGGGTTTCCTTCTTGGGATAACTTACTTGTAGGCCTATGCTTATCTCATTGCGTTTTATATTGCTTTGGTACTCATTTTTCACTTCCTCTTATTTTAGAGGTGCTTTTTGCTTGCATGCACCCCTCTTTTACTCAACTTTTTATTGCTAGTTGTAATCACTAGCCACTTTGACTTTTTTTGGTATTTAGTAGACATTAATACAAATTTCAATTTTGTTTCATTTAATGTGTTTGAGTACATTTGTATTGGGGATGCTCTAAAAAGAACTTGAAGTACTTGAAGGTAAGAAGAAATTTTATTGTGCCTACCTCAACAGGTGACTGAAGTGGCTTCCCTTTAACAAAAACGGGTGGCATTTTCATTGATATATAAAGGCTGTGGCTAAAATGGTCTGCAATAAGAAGTACATAATGTTCAAAGGATTCAAAATATTTTAATATAATAAGGAAAAAACTGCCAATTCTAATTCAAGACAAACACCTACAGACTGACCATTCTTGCTTCTTGTTCCAGCCCTCTTCATGCCCCTCTGCTATCTGCTGCACTGCCAAATCCTCCATGCATCCCCCTCCATAATAGATCCAATGGAGTCTAAGGGTCTATTCACCATGGACTAAGACCTTTCTAGTGAAGCTGCCAAGTATTGTGTGATAATGCATATAAACTGCAGAGACCAATTTACACATTTGTTTATTCTGGGCTTAAGTTTGTGCTTCTAGGTCCTGATATTGAGTCTGTTGGGTATCTATTAGTGTTATTGGAACCTGTCTAGTTCAGGAAAAACCGACTAGTCCAACTGGTTTAGAGGGTTTCCTGGTCTGGTCCATTGCCTAAACCTCGTGGATCGTGTTTTTGACTGAAAAAAAATTTCCTATCGCCTTCAATAACTTAGTGAAAGATTCGCCAAGATATTACAACATTATATAATAAAATGAAACATTCGCCAAGATTTTACAACATTATATAATAAAATGAAAAATTCGCCAGGATTTTACAACATTTTATAATAAAATGAAAGATTCGCCAAAATTTTTATATATACATATTATATTATTGATAAAATCGCCTTCAAATTTTCCTATATATCGGAGAGATTCTCCCATTTTTTATACATATAAATATAGGGGGGGTTCTTAAAATCATCCCTGTTGTTAGTATGACTACAAATCCATTAGCTGTGAGACTTTATGATAATTAAGGAAGTCTCTTGAAAGGATTACATATAGGCATAGGGGTTGGTTTACATTTATGATGATCCCTATAATGTCTTTCGATAAGATGATGTGTTCAAACATTACTTTTTTTGATATCTATAGAATTCAAGAGAGATTGAATCATTCAACCTCTTATAGAGAGGCCTAAAGGAGAATTTCTCTTACCTTATTGAACACAAAAGATAGTTAACTAAAGGCAAGATGATTCTCTATTGTTTAAATGAAGAGAAAATCAAGAGCCCATTTTATGTTCTAGAGATTTTATGCAAAGAAGAATGTAGGTATCTTTGCATATTTTAGGAGAGATAAAATGTTGTAAATATGTACTCCTCAGTGTCCATTTTAGGTGTAGTTTTGAAGTGAGAAAATACATAGGTATAATAAGTTTAGCATATGTGTTATGTAGTTCTCTTCATGGTGCGTCTAATACTTCTTTGGTTTATATCAGAGTACAGTATTGAGAATAGCACTGTAATACTTAGTATTGGGAGGAATGATAACCATTCTTTTCTTGGGGGGGATTTAATGGAGAAACTGAAAAACTATTCCCTTAGTTTATGTATAGGCTTGGGAGGTTTTATAAATGTCATGCTTCATGTCAAGCTCCTTTGATACTCTTTATTTTCAGTTTCCTGTTGTTTGGAAAGATGATAGTTGAGAATTATTATTCCAATGGACATCTTTTTTGATAGCCATTGTCTTTTTCTTATTCATTTCCTTTCAATTTGAGTGGGGATTTACTATGTTGCACCTATTCTTAATTATAGGATTTGTTAGATTGTGTTGATTTTTAATCTATTTAATATGATTACCTTATGCATATATAAATACTAAAACAACATAATAATGGATGCTTCATCTCCATATGGGAGTTCATATTCTCAAGGCAGAAGCAATGGCAATAATAAATTAGGAACAGATACATCGAACAAAGGAACATGTAAGCCGCTTCAGGAGAGACAAGTAATTTTCATTTTTATCAAGATTTTTCTTTGTGATATGCATACTGTTTCTTTTTCAGCAATTGCCTATAATTTTTGTTTGTTAATTCCTCCTTTTGTACTTTTTCCTGAGGTTTGTATGTAGAGATGTTACACCTCCTATATTCTATTTGAATTCCTTAAATAGTCACTGAATAAATATTATCTAAATTTACATTCTGTTCTGAAATTCATTTCAGTTGAAATGCTTGGAATATTTTTTATGTCCAAGTTGGTTATTGTTCTAACTTCTAAGCATGATTATCTCTAGTGTGTAGACAGTTTATTATAGATCTGTTTTTACAACTCACATTCTCTATTTTGGTTCTATGACAATATTCTCTTGGAAGATAATTTGTTGGTGGCTATTTTCTATTTTACAGGGTGTAATTAATTTGCTTATGGCTGTATACAAGAAAGAATTCAGTACAATGGGTGGCTATTTGACAGATGCAGGCGAGGTATTATGACACTGATTGCATTTATTATATAATTTTTGTTGGCAAATGTTATGTTGACCGAAGGACTTCACTATATGTTACTAGATATTGTGATATTTTCACTTTGGACTTCTAAATATTGCAATATGAAGTTGTGTGGCATTTGAAATTTTAATTATCACTTGAATCACAAGATCTCATGTCCCCGGATTGATGGAGATGATACCGAGTTCATCTTGACCAACTTTATCCAATTGATGGCATTAAAGCTGTATAATGTTTTCTCTTTTTGAAATTTCAAATGCACATGGATTTTTATAAAGGCTATAGGATGTCTCCTGTGTCTGAAATTACTAAACACTGAATGAAAGGGTGTTAACTGGTTTGGATACAGCTAGCATTTCCAGCTAAGCTGATATCACACTAAAATGTGGAACATTTTATCATGCAGGTAATATTGGACAGGGTGGAGCATTTTATTCAGGATGTTGGAACATGAGGATAGGATTTTTCAAAAGCGAGCTCATATTCACGAGGTACACATTTAGTTTATATGAAATTATGAAAACCTTTGTCAGTTGTACGTATTTGGGCCTTATTTTGAAAAAAACACAGCTATACATTTTTTAACTATTCAGTAACCCCCATTGAGGATAGCACCCTTCCATTGGGCCAAGCTATGAGCTTAAGAACATTTTGAATAGGAACTATATGCCATATGAAAAATGGAAAATGGGTCAATAGCTATTTTTGTAGAGCATTTTATTAGGAAAAACATTAAGCCAAAGGGAAATGCTTTGTTAAAACTCTGGAAATATTAGGAAATACATGTATTTTACATGCTCACACATATTTTACATGTATTTTTATATATGCATATCTAACCATATTGTATCCAATTTGTTCTCATATATGTACATATATATATATCTATATCCTGGTAACTTTAGCTTCTCACTGATAACTAGATGAATTATCATAGTTGACTTATGTTAAGTATTTGATTACTAGCAATATATTAGGTCAGACTAACCTAAGCTTCTTGTTGGTTTTTCTTAAAATTTACGCTCGTTTCCTTTATATCCAAATGAGGGCATACAATATGTTCTACAGGATGAAATGATTGTTACTGAATTTGTTTTATGGGAATGACCCATCTCCTGAAGGATACAGCCTGGAAAAGTTCCCCAAAAATGACAAGAAATGGATGCCAACAAACTATTCCTAGGGAGTTCTTGGAATGGTCAGTATTTTAGAAATGGTACTAGTGTTTTCTCTAAACTTTATTTTTGATCCCTTTGATACCTTCATCATAATGAGTACCATTATACACTCGATGTAGTTCAGCCACATTACTCTTTTGTACTCGCCATTTTTTATGTTCAGGAAGATATTGTAGATTCTCAGTGTATGTTGTTTCCACTTAAAATTCCTTCCATAATACCTTCAACCCCCACCCCCCAACATATTTAGTGGTGGTCTATTCCTTATGCTCCTTACAAATCTTTAAAGACATTGGAATTAAGTTTCCTTATAGCACTCATGTTATTTCCCAGATGCATTTCTATAGTTAATTCTCAATTCTCATGCTTTTAAATGCTTGAATCGACAATTCACAATTCATTGCAATGATATAAAATCTGTTTCAAGGCACACTCTCTTTATTTTCACTCTTATTTCCCCACTCTATTAGAACTGATCTTATGCAGGTAACTATGTTGGTACATAAGTTATAACTTATCTCGTGTGTAATCACATGCAGCTAGGACCAATAGTAGAATTGTCTGTCTACTAGAATAAGGTGCAAGATATTACATGTTTGTAACCAGGCTATCATAATTTGGCTGCTAGCTAGACTAGTGGAACATTGCTTTTTTCTCTGGTCATGTGCATGCACTAATGTGTATTTCTAATCACATGGCTTATTAGGTCCTGATATAACCAGAATGACCAAGCTACATGATTTTAGGTAACCAAATTGGTACTATTACATTGTCATCTTCTTATACATGCAACACTGTTGATGTTGATGAGTGTCCTTTCTATTATTACAAAAGCCTCTTTCTATGTTTCCTTGTTTGACCATTAGATACTCAAAGTTGTGTATTGATCCTTTTTACCATTATAGAAGACTATGTAAGTTAGGTTCTCAAATTCTTAAAGGGTTCTAGCTCAATGGAAGAGCGCCTGCCTTACAAGCAGGAGGTTGGTGGTTCGATTCTTCCATGCCCTAATGATATTTTAATATCGGTTAAATACTAAAAACGACTAAATTCATGACCAAAACATGAGAGACGTGAAACTAGGCATTAAAAAGGATGCAACACATGGTGCTAATGATGAAGCCAAACATGGTGTTGATATGGTAGAAAAATAAGACGTTACTTTGGATGCAAAACATGGCGCTACATAGGAATCAAAATATGGCGCAACAATAGAAGAAATATTTGGCGTCATTTTGGTAGCAAAACAAGATGCAAAAAAGGAAGAAAAAATTGGTGCAAATTTGGAAGCGAAAATTGGCACATGTTTGGAAGTAAAACATGGTGCAAAATAGGATGCTAAAGTGGTAGCAAAAATGGATGCTAATTTGGATGCTAACATGGTGCTATTAAGGATGCAAATATGGCACTAATGAGGGTGTCATTTAAGAAGCAAAAGTGGGCACTCGCTAGGAAGAAAAGAAGGACGTTATTTAGGAAGCAAACCTCAACATTGTTTAGGAAGCAAAGTTGGGAGCTATTCTGGAAGCAAACTTGACGTTGTTTAGGAAGCAAAGTTGGACGCTATTCTAGAAGCAAAAAAAGAGATGTTATTTTGGACGTCATAAAGGATTCTATTTAGGAAGCAAAAAAAGACATTTTTGGGGACGCTTTGAGTTTTGTCCATGATGTGTCCCATTTAGCGTCTAGTTTGACCACTCAATGTAAAAAAAAATTACACTAAAAAGGGACGCTAAATGGGACGCTAATTCCAGGATTTGTTGTAGTGCTAGCATTCAGGTTAGGTTGATCTAACAGATATTTTAATCCCTTATTATCTGTCATTAAAATAAATTTTCTTCCAATTAAATGGTGACGCCACATCTTTAAAGCATGTATGACAACACTAGCTAATTCCAAGTCATAGGTTGCATAGTTCTTTTCATGAATTTTCAATTTCCTAGACTCATACGCAATAACATATCCTTCTTGAGTCAATACTCTTCCTAGACCGTCATTGTAGGCGTCAGTACATACTGTAAAATATTTATTTGGATCAGCTATTCTTAAAATA
Source organism: Pseudotsuga menziesii (assembly GCA_001517045.1). Classification (NCBI taxonomy): domain Eukaryota; kingdom Viridiplantae; phylum Streptophyta; class Pinopsida; order Pinales; family Pinaceae; genus Pseudotsuga; species Pseudotsuga menziesii. Next base: position 106,910 of record LPNX010485512.1, read on the forward strand.
AGTGCGTTGGTTAATAAGATTTTTAACTTTTTAAAACAATCCTCGCACTTTTGATTCCAATCAAATTTATTTCCCTTTTTCTGCAAAGAGGTTATCGGATTTGCGATTCTCGAAAACCCTTCGGTAATAACCAGTAATCCCCATGAAGGATCGAACATCAATTATGTCTTTAGGAACTGGCCAATCTTTAGTCACCTTTATCTTTTCGGGATCCACCAAAATTCCTTCCTTAGTCACCACATGACCTAAGTACTGGAATATTTTATCTTTAAAGAAGTCGCATTTACTAAACTTTGCAAAGAGTTGATGATATCGCAACTCTTGCAAAACAATTTTTAAATGTTCCTTATGTTCTTCTTCAGATTTCGAATAGATTAATATGTCGTCGATAAACACAACCACAAATTTATCAAGATATTTATGAATTACATTATTCACTAGACACATAAAAACAGTTCGAGCATTAGTAAGCCCAAATGGCATGATGACAAACTCGTAATGTCCATATCAAGTCCTAAAAGCTGTTTTAAAGATGTCTTCATCTTTAATTCTAACTTGGTGATATCCAGACCGTAAATCAATTTTCAAGAATACCGTGGCTCCATGTAGTTGATCAAACAGATCATCTATGCGAGGTAACGGGTATCTATTTTTAATAGTCATCTTATTTAATTGACGGTAATATATGCAAAATCATAGAGTCCTGTCCTTTTTCTTAACAAAGATGATAGGTGCTCCCCAGGGAGACACACTAGGTCGAATATAATTCTTGTCAATAAGTTCTTTTAATTGTGACTTAAGTTCGTTAATTTCAAGTATATTCATTCGATAAGGGGCCTTTCAGCTGAGTACTGCACTAGGTACCAGCTCAATGGTAAAATCTAGTTCCCTTTTTGGAGGCAGTCCCAGAATTTCTTCCAAAAACACATTTGCATAATCCTTTAGAACTGGTATATGTTATACCAAAATCCTATCACCATCATGTGATAAGACTCTTGACATACCTACTTGTCCTGAATCCTATCTCTTGGAGTGGAAACCCATGCTAATTATTAATCTTTCATGAAAATTCCCAGCACCGCGCTTTCCCTATTGTCCAGGAGTGGTACCTTGTTTGCATCTCCTATCCCTTGTTGTCCACAAGCGGTGCCACCACTTATGACCCTTAGTCCATAAGAGTTTCTTACCAGAACCGCTCTGTCATTGAAGGAGAAACACGGTACCTTGGGTAAAAAGGGAAAAAGAGAAGTTTCTTGAGGCTTCTAGATGATAATCCTCGTGTCCTCCCTTATCCCTATCATTGTGGCTTAGTTGAGCTCAAGATCCCTCATCCTAGTATCCTAGGGGCCACCTCATCCACTAATCTCTCAACCATCCCTATCCATTAAGCCTTATAAATACAAGCTCATATCCATGTTTGAGGGGGGAACTCTTAAGGTATTGTTATGCTGTTGGATTGATTACTTGGCCCAAGTCATTGGAGAGCATAGAGAGCTAGAGTCAGAGCTTATGGGGATGAGAGTGCTTGGTTTCATGGAGATGCATATCAACACTAAGGCTTGGTTGTAAACTTCTCCATATTTTTATCTTAATGCAAGTTGATTTCTGTCCCACATTATTGTTGTTGTTCAATTTCACATGTATGTTGTTAGATTCCTTAGTCACTAACATGGATCAGTAGATTATATTCTGGCAGTTTCGATGTGTTCGCGTGTTTAAGCTTATTGCAGGTACACAGGGTTACTATCGAAGCATCACATTCCAGGTATCTACGGCGTCCAGGGAGAGTCTTCAACCTCTGTTCTTCATTTGTTCTGGATCTGAACCATTCATACCAGTGGAACACCTTACTGTCTGCGGGAGGTGAAATATTCCAGCTAACAAATCTTGCAACTCTGCTGGGGAATAGATATATGTATCAATTGTTCTGATCTTCCTCAGTCTTCAACTCTTGTCTGAATCTAGGCTCTTTATCCAACTCTCTTCAGTCAGATCTGCTTTCTGACTTAGTCCATTTGGGTTTGAAACTTCCATATCTGAGTCATTTTGATCTTTTATGCTCTGTTTCCATACTCAATCCAACATTTTTTTCCTTGATCTAGTCCTTTTCTGACTTGATCTATCATTCTCTTTGTGTTTTGGTCTTCTACAAGGAACCGCACCTATGCAGTGTACGAGGAGCTGTGCCACTGCCTGAACAGAGTGGGTAGCATGCGGTGCCACCACCTATAACCTATTGGTGAGAAGTGGTGCTGAGATAGAACCGCCCCGTCAACACCAGAGAAGCGCGGTGCAAAGTAGGCATCATTCCAAGCCCCTTTTTTCTCATTTTTTTTGTAAAAATTTGAGTTGTGTTGCTTTCAGTTCTGCATGATCAAGCTTGTGTGACAGAATTTGATGCTTGTGGCTTGAAAATTTTATGGTTTAAGATTGATTTGATTGGGAAATTCAAAAGATAGATTAGGTTTTTTTATTGTTCATCTGCTTCTATGCTTGTTGGTTGGGTTTGCAAAAGGATTTTTTGTTTTCTGAAAAAGCTTAGGGTGTTAGTAAGATCTCTTTTCATTTATGTTATATATACTAGAAGAGGAACACTAGATTAGATTCTAGGTTTCATTTCTTTTTTGCATAGTAAACTTCTTTTTCCTTCCTTTAAAAAAGAAAATTTTTAACTGAGACTAGGTTATCATCATTGAGCGTTGGACATTGTTTCTCTGATTGGCTTCACAAGATTTCAGGATCTTCATGTTCTTTCGTCCCTTATGCATATAGAACTATCTCAATCAAAATAAAAATAAAAATGGTAGTTTTAAGTTATCTCATGTTTTGAGAAAATTGAAAAAATAGAGTGCATTTGCATATAGTGTGCTTTTGGGTTTTTCTTTTAGGAAAAGAGATTCTTCCCCTTCTCATTGCTTTCATAATAGAGAAATCGGTTTGGAAAAGCATTGCTTGTCTTTGATTTTGTGTTCAAGACTATTGTGTGGAAGTATTTTTTGGTTTTAGAAACAAAAGAAAATACTCTCTTTCCCTCCCGTAAGTAGGCATACTGAACGGTAAAGTGAAATATTTTGCACAAGCATATTGCATGATTTTACTTTTCTGTCAAAACATCATGCATTCACCTAATCATCCACATTAAAATTAACGGTAGTTATAGGTTAAAATCTATGTAGCAATTGGATTGATAGGTTAGAGATGTGTTCGGGCTTCGTTAAGCGTAGGAGCTATTGTTATTTGTCCGCATTACATCCCAGGACTCACACGGTTCTTCCACATACCATCAGTATATTGAACAGCCTTTCACATACCCTTGAGGTATATAGAAAGGTACTTCACGTACTCAATTGTATATCAGAAGGCCCCTTGTGTACGGTTATGCATTAGACAGCACTACTACCGATTCGAGCTCCCACGTACCTTGAGTATATCGGGAGACCCCACTAGGGGAAAAGCCCTTTGGCTATCTTGCTTGGAGCCATACACCGAAAACAACATTTGGGGAGATTAATACGAATGTACCTTTGAGGTATATCGTGAGTGGCAACTTCTTGACAATCCTGGTGAGAGACCTGGCTTTTTGAACCCCTCCTATCATTTTAAGTATGCTTGTTTTGACCTATAGCTTGTGTAGGGAAATGTTTTGGTGTGTTTTCTAGATTTTCAGACCCTAGGTTAGATAGGAACTGTACAAACTGGTTGAGTTAAGACAGTCCAAAAGAGTGAGGGGCTTGCCACCCGATTTTATTCTTGGTTCAGGAGAAAATCCAATGGAAGCTATCGACCAAGGAGTTGCTACTACCTCCGAAGTGGGAGATAATGTGGTTGCAGAAAGTGGAGTACCATATTCTTCACACTTTCCTCCCTTGGTCCAACAACCTTCTCAAGGAAATACCTCATTCCATTCTCCCACAGAAGGTCATGTTGATGATACAACCCGTTCGGATTATGGTCCTAATGCTCCATTTTGGGATACCTCGATAGGACAGGCCATTGCCTCATTTGGCACCCATTTAAACTCTTCTGAAGATGAATATGAACGTAGGAAATATCGTTCTGCCATTCTCCATACACAGGATATTGATAAGCAAATAGATGAACTATTAAGACCGACACCATCACGATCCACATCTGTTCCTGTGGGATATCGTTCACTTGTCAATTCTATGAAACCCATTGAACCGATTATATATTGTGCAGTAACACCACACAACCCAGGTCAAATTACCACCCCTATCACCTCTCATGTTATGTCTATTCCTAATCCTCCCATGTCTTCTACACCTAGGGGACAACCATCAGTTCCCATTTCGTCAGTACCTTCTAGTTCCCGGGGGAAACCCCCAGCACGACCTACGTTATGTGGCACCGAAATTGTACCTAGTCATGGGCAGACCTATAACATAGAACCATCTAGAGTTTATGTCCCTACCACCCATACTAATGTGGTTAATCCCCCATCCAGTTTAGGTCAGCACTTGGGGGCACAACCTGTAATCGTTCAAACTCCTGGAGGTTATGGTTATCAAATACCTGTAGGTAATCATCCACCCAATCCTACAGGAATGCCTTATGCTGGAATTCCATACCCTAGTAACACTTTTATGCCATGGGGGCAACCCAACTGGTCTTACATGCCAGCTATGGGAGGGATACATATACATACTACGTGAGGTGCTAGAGGACCGCCTTATGGAGGTCCTCCCCTTGGGGGGCCTAATGGTCCCAGAGGATCTGGAAACTTTCCTCCTTTTGGTCCTAGGGGGGGCGGTGGATTTCCTCCTTATGTATCTGGAGGGTCTGGTGGCCCTCTGCCTAATGGTTCCAGAGGCTCTGGAGGTTTACCTCCTGGTGGCTCTGGAGGGTCTGGTGGTCCCAGTGGTCCTGGTGGTCCTAGTGGTCCCAGTGGTCCTGGTGGTCCCAGTGGACCTAGTGGTCCTCCTCCTAGAGGCCCTAGTGGTCCTAATCTCGGAAATCAACCCCCTGCGGGCAGATTTTCTAGTTGTTCTTCGTCACAACAACCTGTTTTTCAGTCAACTTATGGTCCTACAGGTAATTACATGCCATATCAATATTACCAGTATGTGCAACCCAAGCGATAGTTACCTTTCCTAGCAACTTTGGACTTACCTGACTTATCCTATTAATTCTTGCACATGATCTAGGAACTAGGAATCAAAACCATCAAAGAATAATTAACAAATACTCATGAATTAGCAATAATTGGAAAATAACTGGAACCAGAATGGTTTCCTCTCTGTATATTTAATAAACAATAAAGGGTTACAATACCAATGTTGAGCAATAGCTTAACTCCATGAAGAATTCGAATACCTAAGGGACAATTCGAATTCAATGAGTGAGTCTAGCTTAACTGACTCTTTGCCATGCAATCTCACTCAGTTAACCACTTGACCAAAACCCTAATTGACTCACCAAACCCTAACTGAAGTTGGAGTGCAATAAATGACAGAATCTCAACTGAAGGAGATCAAACACATGTCATAGCAATCCAATCATCAAGTGCTAGTACTGCATGGGTCCAATGAACCCTGATGAGGTTAACTGAAGCTGAACTGGCCATCAGAAGTGGTGGACGCACCTTGTTGAATCCAGTTCATTAAATAATAATAAATAATCATTAAAATAATCATTAAATAATATATTTAATGAATGGAGGCGCCTTAACTCACTGTAACTGATTGGTTGAACTGAAAGTAACCACTAGTTAGAAATTAGGTGCATTAATATCACTCAGATCACCCCTGGAGTGCTCCAGTTAGCCTCCTTGACTATAGGAGAAGGCTAAGTTAGCCTCCTTGACTGTAGGAAGGCGTGGGTGTGACTGTATGATGGAAATTAATGCTCCACTGATGTCAATTAAACTTAGGATAGTGGTTTAACTAGGCCAATTTGACTGAAATAGTGTTTATGATGGTAAATGTCTCCAACATATCCAAGTTGATTAATGACTCCATTCGACACAATCCCTTGTGGCCTCCCATTCCGGTAAAGTTACCATCGGATATCCCAAAATTCGATGGGAAGCAGGGAAACGATCCGAAGAACCATGTTATGACATTCCATTTGTGGTGTTCTTCAAATTCCCTCATGGATGACTCCGTTCAGTTGTGACTCTTTCAGCGAAATTTGACCGGTACAATGGCGAAGTGGTACATTGAACTCCCACAATATTCGTTTATGAATTTTGGCTCGTTGGCAACCGTGTTTCTTACACACTTTTAGCTCCCTATTCATTATGAAACAGGCATTGATCTTTTAACTTCTCTATGACAAAACACCTCCAGCCACATATCCGATCATATTCATGAGTGGAGAAGGTGAAGAAGGCTTATTAAGGCCCCTATCTCAAATCACTTATTAGCTGATTGGTTCACTAAATACTTGTTTCCTCCTATTACCTGAGATGTGGCTATGGGCTGTGTCGTTACTGAAGAGCAGGCTATTAGTCAGGCTCAATATCTAGACTTGGTTTATTCCCAGTTTGGAACTCTTTATGACCTGATTATTCAAGCTCCTCGCCCTAGCACCGATCCTTCCAAGCCACCAGCAAAAGTACCTATTGATGGGATTGTTGGTTCAATCTAGTCCCCGTCAGCAGTGAAACCTGCCAAGCAACTCCAAACTGCCACCCCTACTCCTTTGACTCCTAAGGTTTCTACCGAGGTCAATTCCATTCAAAGTACTCAAACCTCGGGTAATAATAAAAAGAAAGGTAAAAATAGAAATAAAAAACATGGAAACCAATAGGAGACTCTAAGACCAACCAACACTGATAATGACAAAGGGAAAAGGAAGGCAGAATATCCCTGTCTGCTATGCGGAGGTCACCATTTTTCAAAGGAGTGTCCTTGTCAGGATGAAATCTCTAAGTGTCTGAAGTCCAATCCCGCACCTGCAATACTTACGAATCCTTTCCCCTCTCAACAACAACTGATAGACCACATGTCTAATCAGGGTAACTCTAGTTCGTCAGAGGAAATTCGTATAATGTCCTTAGATACCATCAATCTGTAAACTCGAAGTCAGAATTATGAAAAACTTGCAGATAAGAAAGAACATCATTCTTCTTCAGGGAATGCTCCCTCTACTAGTTCTCTGGAATCCTCGTCTACTGTCCCCTTATCTATCGATAAGCCTACTCTCGACATGATTTTGTGCCCCCCTAAGAGTACTCTTCGGAAGGCTATCTTTAATCCCAATGCCTGAGCTGCTCAATTTTCTAATGTGGTTGAAGATCTCGCTCAGGAACCTTGTGCGATGTCTGCCTTAGAGGTACTCCAAAGTTGCCCTACACAGTGCAAAACCTTGTTGACAGCATTAGGAGCTTTAGACCCGGATAATACTAACTTGAGTCATTTCAATGTTGAGAACTATAAGCCTAGATTACCACATAAACTTGCTTTTTAGATCATTACCAAAGTAGTGGGAATTTTTTTTTTAGAACGGTGCTAGATGAAGGAGCTTCAATATCGGTGTTGTCTCTAACTTATTGGAGGGCTCTCGACTCTCCCGAGCTTGTAACATCACCTATGACCCTTAAAGCCTTTGATGGATGGGGTCTCCAACCCCATGGTCTCATATCAGCCCTAGCGGTTGAGTTGGGGGGAAAAACCATTTCCATTCAAGTAGAAGTGGTAGATGCCCCTTGAGATTACAACCTCCTTCTAGGAATAAATTGGTTCTATGCAATGACTGTTTTTTCCTCAATAGTATTCCGAATAGTCCAATTTCCGCATCTAGGGAGAATTGTTACTATTGATTAGTTTTATTTATATACGTTGGATGTTACTACCTCCATGGCTAATAACATCCCCATGTTAGGCCAGTCCCCTCCTCCTTACCAGTCGATTGGGGTAGGCATGTTGAAGGATTCATCCCTTATGGGGATTTTTCCATCCACTCCTCCTAGAATGGATACTGTGACAGTCCATATGATCACCTCATTTGATTATGAGCCTAAGGGTAAACATGTTGTTGAGTCCACACGAATATATGTATGACACCATTCAAACATTTTTCGATGATCACACTGATGACCTTCATCTAGTGGCTTCAGATCCTTACCATTTACCGTACTGGTTAGAGCCTTCTCTTCCTGTTCTAGATTATCTCTCTGATACTTTTCCTTCCATTGATTCCATTATGGATATCATGAACACAGATGACCCCATTTGGGAGGATCACCATCATAGATCCATGTTCCTCCCCAACACCAGTTCAATTAGCCATGATTTTGCATCCTTGTTTCCTACTGATATTGGCAACTTACCCCAAATTCCTATATTGTTGCAAAATACAGATTCTGAAGGAAACCTTTGCAACGTTACTCAGAGGAACCCGATTGGCATATCATCCAAGCCTAATACTATCGATCATGTTCATGTTGGGCAGAATTGCTCGGCAGATGAATCTGAAGCATACAAGGCACTTTTTAAAGAATTCCATGAAATTTTTTCCTGGTCTTATGAAGAGATGCTGGGGATTGACCCATCCATTGTAGTCCATGAGATTAAAACCTATCCCATGGATAAACTTGTCAAGCAAAAAATAAGGCAAGTCCATCCTTGGAAGGCCGCAGCTATTAAAGCTGAAATTGAGAAACTTGTCAAAGCCGAGTTTATTTATCCTGTACCCTTGATGAAATGGGTATCGAACGTTGTCCCTGTCAATAAAAAGCAGGGCACCATTAGGGTCTGTATCGACTTTAGGGATTTAAATAAATCTTGTCCCAAGGACAACTTTTCTACCCCACATATCGATCAGATTATCGACAACTATGCTGGAAGTGTCATCTTTTCATTCATGGATGGCTTCTCTGGCTATAATCAGATTGAGATATTACCCTCTGATCAGCATAAGATAGCATTCCTTTTCCCATGGGGAACCTTTTCATATCATAATTTACCATTTGGATTGAAAAATGTTGGAGCCACGTTCCAGCATGCGATGTCCTATGCGTTTCATGACATTAAACATATTGTTAAACCGTACCTTGATGACCTCCCTTCTCATTCGCAGCGACGGGAGGACCACCCTGGTCATCTTAGAGACATATTCCTGAGATGTCGTCATTATAATATACGGCTCAATCCACATAAATGTGTTTTTTGCATTGAGACGAGATGTCTGCTGGATTTGTGGTATCCAAAGATGGAATCCAGATCAATCCTTTGAAGATTGCCACTATTTTAGATCTACCAGCCCCAACTAACCTCCTTGAAATCCAACGTTTGCAAGGGAAGGAAAAATTTCTTTTCCGTTTCGTGTGCAATTTCACAGAGAAAACGCACGGTTATATGTGTCTCCTCAAGAAGAACACTCCATTCTTCTAGGATGACCAGGCCCAATGTGCCTTTGATAATATTAAGCATGCTCTGACTCATTCACCCATGATACACCCCCCAGATTATTCAAAGGAATTTCTCTTATATATTACTTCCTCTGCTACTACCATCGCCATGGTTTTAGTGTAGGACAATCTCCACGGTCAAGAGCACATGATTTATTACTCTAGTAAGAATCTTATCGATCCCAAAACTCGTTATTCACATGTAGAAAAGTTAGCATTGGCCATGGTCATTGCTTTACAAAAGTTTCGTCACTACATTCTGCTCTACACTACCACCGTATTGGCAGACCAGAACCCAATGTATTACATCCTGACTCGTCAGGTGCTCAAGGGAAAGTATTCTTGTTGGATAGTCATCCTTTAGGAGTTTGATCTGGAGTTTACCCAAGCCACATCAAAGAAATCCTTGGTCTTTGCCAAGATTATGTGTGATATTCCCTGTGCTTCAATGGAATATGAGCCCAGTGATTCTTTTCCAGATGAATACATGTTCCTGATTAGCACTATTGATCCTTGGTATGGATATTTGCTCATTTATCTCCAAACACAACGATTTCAGCTGCATTTATCCCGCGATGATCACCATCATATCCGTCACCACGCGAAATACTATCTCATCCTGAATGATACCTTGTATAGACATGGGATTGACTCTATTCTCCAGCGATGCCTCACCCATGAGGAGGCTGAACATATGTTGAATGATTGCCACTCTGGAGCATATGGCGGTCATTTATCTGGGATGGCTACAACCCAGAAAATCCTTTGCGCTAGCTATTTCTGGCCTTCTGTCTTCAAAGACTGTTATGAGGCTGTTCAGAAATGCCCACCTTGTCAACACTTTTATCCTAAACAGTGCACCCATCCTACTCTGCTTCACCCTATCATTGCCATTGGCCCATTCACCAAATGGGGGATTGACTTCATGCATTGTAAGCCTACCTCAGCCGGGGGGCATGGTTACATCATCATAGTTGTTGATTATTTCACAAAATGGGATGAGGCCATGCCTACATATGAAGAATATGGTAAGACTGCCACTCTCTTCTTGTTCAATCATATCATAGCTAGATTTGGAGTTCTGCAGTCCATCGTTACTGATCACAGATCTCATTTTCGTAATCAAATGATGGAAGAACTGAGTGCCAAGCTAGGTTTTATCCATGAAAACTCTACGTCGTATTATCCACAAGCTAATGGTTAGGTAGAGGCCATTAACAAAGTTTTAAAAACTATGCTGCGTCGGATGGTTGGAGATCATAAATCCAACTGTCACCACGTTCTTTTCTCCACTCTTTGGGCTTATCGGACTTCTGTGAAAATAGCCACTGGTTTCACACCATTCCAGCTTGTCTATGGACTCGAAGCTGTCTTACCGATCCAATGTCAGATTCCATCCTTACAACTTGCCGTCGAACTTCTCCCAGACACTTCCGTAGAGGAAGAAAGATTTTTGTACTTGAGTAACCTTGATGAGACTCAGAGAAATGCTGCATTGGCTAATGAGGCACATAAGAAACGCGTCAAGGCACAGTATGATAAATCCATCCAACCTTGTGTTTTTAATGAGGGTGACCTAGTATTGACTTATGGCCAGAGATATGAAAAAATAGGGAAGGGTAAGTTCGAGTCCATGTGGTACGAACCTTTAGTTATTTATAAGGTGTTAGAGAAAGGATCTTATGAGCTTTTTGATTATGAAGGAATCCCTTTTGGGAAACCTCACAATGGGTTGTACCTAAAAATTTACTATGCCTAGGTCTTTCTTGGATAGTGTCTTGTATATATGTATATTGATTGAATTTCAGTGTGCATTTAGTATTTTCAAGATGGTTTTGAGCTTAGTGTCTGCATCTGTTTATACCATGTTTTGGTCATGCAGATGCCTTTCTACGGATTTGCTGATGGTGCTTGCCACCACACCTTGAATCTCGCCTCGGCTGCTTGGGTCCTCTAATCCCCAGCTGAAGATTTGGTCAGATCAGGAGCGGTTTGTATAGGTCCCACTACTAATAACATCGCCGAGTATGAAGCAGTCATCGGTCTTCTAACTAAAGCTGCCTCCCAGGATTTTCGTGATCTAGTAGTCTTGATGGACTCACAACTCGTGGTTTGCCATTTAAACCATGTTTACACCATTAGAAACCCATTTCTCCTCCACCTCTTCCGGAGAGTACATTTTCTAGAAAGATCATTTGAAACCATTACTTATAGGCATATCCCTAGGGAACATAATTAGTTGCTGACTCATTAGCTAATTACATCCTAGATTGGCATATTTCCCATTCATGACATCAAAATCAAACATTGTACATTGTAAATAAACATTCAAAGACACATAGAACTCATAGAAAATGCATTTTCCATTTGAAACATATAAACACCATGTAAAAGTATGTATATATACAAAAAAGTTTACAAAAAATAGGTCCCAAGACCTCATCTGAAGCACTCAGGATTTCAGGCAAAATCATCAAACCAAATCCTAAAGCTGTCAACTTTCAGTACATCTCTCATACACTAGTGGTGCTCGTGATAGCACATCACTGCTCGAGCTACTCTACGTAGCAGCCTACTGAATCGACCCGATACTCCCACTGTGGATATCTGATATCTCATCGAGAGGTCATCAATGTCAGCATCTGGGATATCCAAGGTCAACCTCTCCAAGTTTTCCTCTAGCTCCCTGGTGATATCATCACCCCATGGTACAAAACGGGCTCCATCCTACCTATCCAATGAAGATGCTCCTCCAGGTCGCGCTGCTCCAACATCTGCATGAGAATATGCAGGTCTCGTTACTTAGTATAAAAATAATAAAACATTAAAAAACATAAAAACATTTCATCCATTTTAGGGTTTCATGCTTCTTACCGATGTTGCCCCACTGTCTGCCAGGTGGGAGTGGTAGGTTAGGATCTCCGGTGAAGCCCATACCTGCGTAAGCATAATCCTCAACCATGAGGATCTGATCTCAGAGCCATCTGAAGAACGTATCACCAAACTTCACCATTCCCCTACCTACTCCTATGCGAGCCATGACCTAAACCCACCTTAGCATATGGGGGTATTGTGCTCTCAGACTCCAGAATACCACCTGAGGTCTCATCTGTGGAACCCACTCAAAGAAGAAGCAGGCTAAAATGGAACCAAAGCCAAACTACTTTATCTCTTCCTGCCGACACTTAGTCAGCTGATCTTTGAATATTGGAAGCATGGATTCTGCCTAATTGAACATCGTGGGTGCCATGACCTCTATGGCGTATAGCATGTGTGCCCTAGAAGCCTAGTGCACACCCTGACTCCCAGCCACCCTCTGCATAGTAAACAGGACGGTTCGTAGGGGCCTATCCGTCACTGCTCTGATGGGGAACTTCTTCCTCGATGTTCCCGTCCCTAGAGCATAGTGACGATCTATAAGCTCTCGAGTGGTAATATCCCCTCCATGGGAACCTCTCAATGAGATGGGGGCACCCCGTCTCGAGAGGCCAGTCAAGAAGTAGATGTCCTCTACTTCCACTATAAGAATATGGCCCCCCACCTTGAAGTACTGCTGCTCTAGATTCCACATCTGCAGTATATGTTCCAATAACCGCTCATGTGACACCATGCTTGGGGTCCGAAAGAACTTCAGGAGCCCACAGTCCCGTAATGCAGCAATACAACCCACATTTCTCTCAACAAAAGCATCCTCATTGTCATGTGTTTTTTCTTTCCATATCACCATGTTTTGAGCAACCTAGACCTGCCAAAAACAATAATGGAATGCATTAGAATCATCCCTAATCATTAAAAATCAAAGGAATGACTTTATATTTCCCATGCTATTAGTTTAAGTTCTCCACAGCCGACACCTCTTGTGCATCGTTGGAGACAGGCAGTGGCACCGCCTGTCTACTATGTTATAGGTGTGGTTCTCAGGTGGTACCACGTATCCCGCAAGGGGTAGCCACGGTACCCGCTTTTAAGGTTTTAGGGCTTGCCATATGAGCCCAAAACCCCACCAAAACTAAAAATAAACACTATGAGATGAAAAAATAGGGTGTTAGCTATTACCTGCAACTGACGATGCTAAAAACGGACGGTGGAAACTTCCGGTATCAGCTGCTGAAGATCTAGCTAAGAAAATGCTCCAAGTGCTCTCTGCTATAGGTAAATAGTGAAATGATTTGATTTTTACTATTTACATGACTTATATAGACATTTTTGGGTCTGACATACTATAGTTTTGATATAAAATCATGTTTTAGTGAAATTTTTTCTGTCGTATTCCCTTAATGCTAATTATAAATGCATTTAATACTTGTTTCTGAGTCGATTGCAGGATAAGAGAACTATAGTAAGAAGATTTGAAAGTTTTTTTATGGATTTTTTGCAATTTCATAAAATGGAAAAGGTCGATGAGTGTTCATTACGACACTCTGGTCACGCTCTTTAAAAACCTAGTATCAAAGGTCCGAGTCCATTTCCGTTTCTTTCCAGGCTCATAAAAAAATGACATTGTGTAAATAAGCGTCATGGAGTCTTCTTTTCACCTCTTTTTTAGGCTCCTTAAACATTAAAAGTTCGTTGAGTCCGTTTATGATTCTTTCCAAGCTCATAAAATATGGCATTGTGTAAAGAAACCTCATGGAGTTCTCTGTAAACTCTTTTCAGGCTCCCTAAATACGAAAATATTGTCGAGCTATCTTGTCTTCTTCACGCTCGTTAAAGTATTTGAAGAGTCATCTGTCCGACAGTAGGTTATCTCTTTTTCGGTTCGAATAGGACTACATACGAAAAAGGAACACTCCAGCCAATCATGACTGGAAGAGTTCTCTAAGGTATGATTTTACACTTTTTGGGGCCTTAGAGACTAAATCATACGAAAAAGGATCCCTTTTGGATTCTTCTTTCGTATTCGTTCAGACTCTCTAAATATGAACGATATCGAGTTTTCTTTTAGTGGACTCCTTAAACTAAACATGGAGAGACCCGTGTTGGGAACAAACCCCTCCTCTCTCAGGTTCGTAAAACATATGAGTCTGGACTTGTCTTCCAACAAGCTATATCGAGTGTTTGTTACCCTCTTTGAACTCGTAAAACCGAAAAGAGGCACTCATCAATCATGATGGGGGAAATGGGAAGGGAATCATTTTGCAAATAATGGCAGTTGTTTGTCATTACCTTTGAACATGGCACTTATTTGCACATCATGTCAGTCAATTGGGTATTCAGTTGATCTCTGTGACGATCCAATTTCATGAGTCATGTCAATCCTTTGAGTCTTTCAAAATAATGCATTGTCCACTGTTGCATTGTGTGTCTATCCCGTTCAGTCATGCTGCCAATTCTTTTTGTCATGCCACCCGATGTTCAAAGGGGGATTTGAAGAAGTTTTACCTCTGTAGTCCACACAGTCTTTGTGTTAGTATCTTTGAGTCAGTCATATGGTTACTACATTCACATCATTCCATAACTATGTTTCAAGTTTTGTGTCATCAATGTGGGACTCATCATGGCCCTCCTTCGACGAGACTTTTCCCGTCGACATCAGCTCATCATGCGGGAAATAGTCTTAGAAAAAATATTTGGTACCTTGAGATCTGTATGTCTTAATGATGGATTCTCTCGCTCTCAACATAGGTTCACATCATTGACCTTGGATCGATAGAATCGACTGTGTGTTCGACATCAGGACATCTATTCACACTCAATAGATTGTACTAGAGTACATTGGGAATCATTGACATCAATGGTGATCTCCCTCGCACTTGTTAATGGTTCACATCATTGACCAGTAATCAAGTGGTTTCTACCATGTTCGACTTTAGATCATTGTAATCACATGGATAGAATCATACTTTGTGGAAGACGAGATGAAGACCCTGGGTATTTGTTTAAAGCGCTCATTTCTTTTCCCCAGGTTGCGATGGAGTTTTGTATATCTAGCATGGATCCACATTTGTATGGTCGTGGCTATGCTCAAATTTGCATCTGTATGACATAGATCTACATTGTATGTCTAGTAGCTATGTCCAAGTTTGATTCCTAATCACATGGATCTACATTGTATTCTAGTAGCCATGCTTGTTTATTCCTCTCATGGATCTGCCTTGTATTAGTCTGCAATCATGAGTTTGGTTACTTGTGTCTATGAGTCAACATACTGATGTAATACAGATGCCTACTTGACAACATGCTCCAATTGAGCCGACACTTTCACCTCGTAGCAATGACTTGTTCTCTCAAAGCTCTCATTTATCGTATCCCTCTAAGACTCATGCTTTGGGGGGCATCCTGTTATACCAAAATCCTGTCACCATCATGTAATAAGACTCTTGACATACCTACTTGCCCTGAATCCCAACTCTTGGAGTGGAAACCCATGCTAATTATCAATTTTTCATGAAAATTCCTAGCACCACGCTTTCCCTATTGTCCAGGAGCGGTACCTTGTTCGCACTGCTTATTCCTTGTTGTCCACAAGTGGTGCCACCACTTATGACCCTTAGTCCATAAGAGTTTCTTACTAGAACCGCTCTGTCATTGAAGGAGAAATGTGATACCCTAGGTAAAAAGGGAAAAAGAGAAGTTTCTCGAGGCTTCTAGATGATAAGCCTCATGTCCTCCCTTATCCCTACCATTGTGGGTCAGTTGAGCTCGAGATCCCTCATCCTAGGATCCTAGAGGCCACCTCATCCACTAATCTCTCAACCATCCCTATCCATTGAGCCTTATAAATACAAGCTCATATCCATGGTTGAGGGGGGGACTCTTAAGGTATTGTTATGTTGTTGGATTGATTACTTGGCCCAAGTCATTGGAGAGCATAGAGAGCTAGAGTTGGAGCTTATGGGGATGAGAGTGCTTGGTTTCATGGAGATGCATGTCAACACTAAGGCTTGGTTGTAAACTTCTCCATATTTTTATCTTAATGCAAGTTGATTTCTGTCCCACATGATTGTTGTTGCTTGATTTCACTTGTATGTTGTTAGATTCCTTAGTCACTAACATGGATCAGTAGATTATATTCTGGCAGTTTCAATGTGTTTGTGTGTTTAAGCTTATTGCAGGTACACAGGGTTACTATCGAAGCATCACATTCCAGGTATCTACAGCATCCAGGGAGAGTCTTCAACCTCTGTCCTTCATTTGTTCTGGATCTGAACCATTCAAACCAGTGGAACACCTTACTGTCCATAGGAGGTGAAATATTCCAGCTCATCTACTTCTCTTTTTCCCTTTTTACCCAGGGTACCGCGTTTCTCCTTCGATAACAAAGCGGTTCTGGTAAGAAATGCTCATCAGAGTCACCATATTTGTTAGCTGAAATATTTCACCTCATAATCAAATGAGGTGATCATATGGAATATCACGGTATCCGTGCTAGGAGGAGTGGATGGGAAAATCCCCATAAGGGATGAATCCTTCAACATGCCTACCCCAATCGACTGGTAAGGAGGAGGGGACTGGCCTAACATGGGGATTTTATTAGCCATGGAGGTAGTAACATCCGGTGAACAGAAATCAAGCTGATCAATAGTAACAATTCTCCCTAGATGCGGAAATTGGACTGTTCGAAATACTGTTGAGGCAACACCAGTCATGGCATAGAACCAATTTCTTCCTAGAAGGAGTTTGTAATCGAAAGGGGCATCTACCACTTCTACTTGAATGGAAACGGTTTTGTCCCCCAACTTGACTGCTAGGGCTGATATGAGACCATGGGGTTGGAAACCCCATCCATAAAAGGTCTTGAGGGTCGTAGGTGATGTTACAAGCTCGGGAGAGTCGAGAGCCTTCCAACAAGTCAGAGACAACACCAAGGTCGAAGATCCTTCATCTAGTACCATTCGAAAAACTTTCTTTCCGACTACTTTCGTAATGATCTGAAAAGAAATTTTATGCGGTAATCTAGGCTTATAGTTCTCAACATTGAAATGACTGAAGTTAGTATTATCCGGGTCTAAAGCTCCTAATGCTGTCAACAATTTTTTGCGCTGTGTAGGGAAACTTTGGAGTACCTCTAAGGTAGACATCGCACAAGGTGCTTGAGCGAGACCTTCAACCACATTATAAAATTGAGCAGCTCGGGCATTGGGATTAAAGACAGCCTTCCAAAGAGTACTCTTAGGGGGGTGCAAAATCATGTCAAGAGTAGGCTTCTCGATAGATAAGGGGATAGTAGATTAGGATTCCAGAGAACTAGTAGAGGGAGCCTTCCCTGACGAAGAATGATCTTCTTTCTTATCTACGGGTTTGTCATAATTCTGACTTTGAGTTTCCAGATTGATGGTATCTGAGGACATCATTCGAATTTCCTCTAACAAACTAGAGTTACCATGATTAGACATGTGGTCTATCAGTTGTTGTTGAGAGGGGAAAGTATCCATAAGTACTGCATATGCAGGATTGGACTTCAGAAACTGGAAGATTTCATCCCGACGAGGACACTCCTTTGAAAAATGGTCACCTCCACATAGCAGATAGGGATATTTTTCCTTCCTTTTCCCTTTGTCGTTATCAATTTTGGTTGGTCTTGGAGTCTCCTATTGGTTTCCAAGTTTTTTACTTCTATTTTTACCTTTCTTTTTATTATTACCCGAGGTTTGAGTACTTTGAATGGAATTGACCTCAGCGGAAACCTTAGGAGTCAAAGGAGTAGGGGTGGCAGTTTGGGGTTGCTTGGTAGGTTTCACTGCTGATGGGGACTAGATTGAACCAACAATCCCATCAACAGGTACTTTTGCTGGTGGCTTGGCAGAATCGATGTTGGGACGAAGAGCTTGAGGAATCAGGTCATAAAAAGTTCCAAATTAAGAATAAACCATGTCTAGGTATTGAGCCCGACTAATAGCCTACTCTTCAGTAATGACACCACCCATAGCCACATCTCCAGCAATAGGAGGCAACAAGGATTTAGTGAACCAATCAGCTAATAACTGATCTGGGATAGGGGCCTTAATAATCCTTCTCTACCTTCTCCACTCATGAATGTGATCGGATATGTGGGTGGAGTTGTTCTGTTGCAGAGAAGTTAAAATATCAGTGGTTGTTTCATAATGAATAGGGAGATGAAAGTGTGTAAGAAACACGGTTTCCAATGAGACAAAATCCACAAACGAATGTTGTGGGAGTTCAATATACCACTTCGCGGCTGTACCGGACAAATTTTTCCGAAAGATTCGTAACCGAACAGAGTCATCCATGAGGGAATTTGAAGAACACCACAAATGGAATGTCATAACATGGTTCTTCAGATCGTCTCCCTGCTTCCCATCAAATTTCAGGATATCCGATGGTAAATTTACCGGAATGGAAGGCCACGAGGGATTATGTCGAATGGGGTCATTAATCAACTTGGATAAGTTAGGTAAGTCCAAAGTTTCTAGGAAAGGTAACTGTCGGTTGGGTTGCACATACTGGTAATATTGATATGGCATATAATTACCAGTAGGACCATAAGTTGACTGAAAAATAGGTTGTTGTGACGAAGAACTACTGGAGAATCTACCCGTAGGGGGTTGATTTCTGGGATTATGACCACTAGGACTGCTAGGGCCTTTAGGAGGAGGACCACCAGGGCCACCGAGACCACCAGGACCACTGGGACCACCAGGAGGCAGACCACCAGACCCTCTAGAGCCACCAAGAGGTAAACCTCCAGAGCCTCTGGAACCATTAGGCGAAGGGCCATCGGACCCTCCAGATCCATAAGGAGGAAATCCACCGGGCCCCCCAAGACCACTAGGACCACTAGGACCAAAAGGAGGAAAGTTTCCAGATCCTCCGGGACCATTAGGCCCCCTAGGGGGAGGACCTCCATAAGGCGGTCCTTCGGCACATACCGCGGTATGTATAGGTATCCCTCCCATAGTTGGCATGTAAGACTAGTTGGGGGTTGCCCCCATGGCATAAAAGTGTTACTAGGGTATGGAATTCCAGCATAAGGCATTCCTGTAGGATTGGGTGGATGATTACCTACAGGTATTTGATAACCATAACCTCCAGGAATTTGAACGGTTACAGGTTGTGCCCCCAAGGGCTGACTTGAACTGGATGGGGGATTAACCACAGTAGTATGGGTGCCAGAGGGACATAAACTATAGATGGTTCTATGTTAGAGGTCTTCCCTTGACTAGGTACAATTTCGGTGCCAGATAATGTAGGTCATGCTGGGGGTTACCCCCGGGCACTAGAAGGTACTGACGAAACGGGAACTGATGGTTGGGCCTGAGGTGCAGAAGACCTGGGATGATTAGGAATAGACATAACATGATAGGTGATAGGGGTGGTAATTTGACCTAGGTTGTGTGGTCTTACTGCATGATCTATAATCGGTTCAATGGGTCTCATAGAATCGGCAAGTGAATGATATCCCATAGGAACAGATGTGGAACGTGATGGTGTCGGTCCTAATAGTTCATCTATTTTCTTATCAATATCCTATGCAGGGAGAATGGTAGCACGGTATTGCCTATGTTCTTCTTCATCTTTAGAAGAGTTTAAATGGGTGTCAAATGAGGCAATGGCCTATCCTATCGAGGTATCCCAAAATGGAGCATTGGGACCATAATCTGGACCGGTTGTATCATCAACATGACCATCCGTGGGAGAATGGAAGGAGGTGTTTCCCCAAGAAGGTTGTTGGACCAAGGGAGGCAAGTGTGAAGAATATGGTACTTCACTTTCTACAACCACATTATCTCCCACTTGGGAGGTTGTAGCAGCTCCTTGGTCGATAGCTTCCATTGGATTTTCTTCTGAACCAGTAATAAAATCGGGTGGCAAGCCCCGTACTCTTCTGGACTATATTAACTTAGCCAATTTGTACAGTTCCTATCTAACCTAGGGTCTGAAAATATAAAAAACACACCAAAAAATTTCCCTACACAAGCTATAGGTCAAAACAAGCACACTTAAAATGATGGGAGGGGTTCAAAAAGTTAGGTCTCTCACCAGAATTGTCAAGAAGGTGCCACTCGCGATATACCTCGAAGGTACGTGCATAGTAATCTCCCTGAATGTTGTTTTCGGTGTATGGCTCCAAGCAAGATGGCCAAAGGGCTTTTCTCATATGGATAAGGTATCCTAGTGGGGTCTCCCGACATACTCAAGGTACGTGGGAGCTCAAATCGGTAGTAGTGTTGTCTAATGCATAACCATACACAAGGGGCCTTCTGATATACAATCGAGTACATGAAGTACCTTTCTATATACCTCAAGGGTACATGAAAGGCCATTCGATATACCGATGGTACATGGAAGAACTGCGTGAGCCCGGGATGTAATGCAAACAAATAACGACATCTCCTATGCTTAATGATGACCGAACACGTCTCTAACCTATCACTCCAATTTCTACGTAAATTTTAACCTATAACTACCATTAATTTTAAAGTGGATGGTTAGGTGAATGCATGATGTTTTGATAGAAAATTAAAACCATGCAATATGCTTGTGCAAAATATTTCACTTTACCGTTCAGTATGCCTACTTACGGGAGGGAAAGAGAGTATTTTTTTTTGTTTCTAAAACCAAAAAAGACTTCTACACAATAGTCTTGAACAAAAAATCAAAGACAAACAATGCTTTTCCAAACCGATTTCTCTTCTCTGAAAGAAATGAGAAGGGGAATAATCTCTTTTCCTAAAAGAAAAACCAAAAAGCACACTATATGCAAATGCACTCTATTTTTTCAATTTTCTCAAAACATGAGCAAATCTAACTTAAAACTACCATTTTTATTTTGATTTTGATTGAGATAGTTCTAGATGCATAAGAGATGAAAGAACATGAATATTCTGAAAGCTTGTGAAGCTAATCAGAGAACCAATGTCCAACGCTCAATGATGATAACCTAGTCTCAGTCAAAAAATTTCTTTTTTAAAGGAAGGAAAAAGAAGTTTACTATGCAAACAAGAAATGAAACCTAGAAGCTAATCTAGTGTTCTTCTTCTAGTCTATATAACAAAAATGAAAAAAGATCTTACTAACACCCTAAGATTTTCAGAAAACAAAAAATCCTTTAGCAAACCCAACCAACAAGCATAGAAGCGGATGAACAATAAAAAAACCTAATCTATCTTTTGAATTTCCCAATCAAATCAATCTTAAACCATAAAATTTTCAAGCCACAAGCTTCCGATTCTATTAGATAAGCCTGATAATGCAAAATTGAAAGCAACACAACTCAAATTTTTACAAAAAAAATGAGAAAAAAGGGGCTTGGAATGATGCCTACCTAGCACTACGCTTCTCTCGTGTTGACAGGGTGGTTCTATCCCAGCACCGCTTCTCGCCAACGGGTTACAGGCAGTGGTACCACATGCTTCCCACTCTGTTCAAGCGGTGGCACCGCTCCTCATACACTGCATGTTGATGTATATGTAACTTCAGAATGTATTCTTCTATGTATCTTATGTATTGTAACCCGATGTTTATTCCGGGATGTTTCTATTATGTATTTGAGTCATGTGATCATGCCCCAATGTTTTGATCGGGAGGATTAATAATGTAATCAAGTCATATCAAGTCATTAGGTAAGTCCCCACAGGTTCGGGGCACTTGAGTTATTATACACTAATTAAGGTGTAGGATCGAGTAAGTAATTGTTAGTTGGGCCGACATGATTGAGTGCACTTCAAGTCAATGGAAGAATATAAATAGAGAGTGAGAGACTCTCTATTTATCGCTTGTGAAATACATCACTTGCTCTCTCAAGTGTGGCGCACTTTTGAAGAAGGAAATTTTGGGCCTAGACAAAAGACAGAAGACTACTGCTGTTTTAGGAGATATCTTACTGTTTTGGTGTTGATTCTATCTTAGAGGAAGTTGCATGGTTTTCTCCTTTATGGTTTCCCCGAGGAAAACTCTTTGTGTCTCTTGTCTCTTATGATGTGCTTGTGTTTTATTGCTGTGCTTGTTATTCTCTCAGTGAAAAGATCCTAAGATCATAATGCTAGCTTAATGTGATGAAAAACTAACATGGTATCAAAGCTAACCTAAGAAGAAGACATTGTGCAGCTGCAAAAACTAGGGCTTCCTAGTTTGTGGACCTTCCTCCACAGATTTTCAGCAAAAGTATGCTAGGATGACTCTCCATTAAAGGGTGCATCTTTCTGTCGATGCGGAATTCAATTTCAAGCATTTTCAGTTTCGATGTGGAAATTAGGGCTTTCTACAGAACAGTAATTTTTGAGTGAGACCAGCATAGTATTTTTCTCTTCATCAAAACCTAATTTTAGAGACATGGATCAAGAAATTTGGTTGGGTGAAACTCCAGGAAAGTCAAACCCTAGTTTGACCCTGAGCTAGGAGAAACCCTAAATACTAAAACTGCTAAGTTTTGGTACAGTCGCTATATTCTGAGATTGGAAAAGTCTCAGAAGAGGAAAATTGTAGGGGCCAAATATAAAATCCTGATGAAGCTTGTGTCCAAAAATCAGACTCAAATTCGCTGTACTCCAGGAGATATGATCTCTCCAAGTTAGGGTTCCATCCTCTTCCAGAATTCATCCCTGAACAGGACATCTGGGGAGATCTGCAATATCTTGAGCTACATAGGTCCAAATGGAATTCCTGAAGATTTTCCAGAAATGGAATGGACTGTACTTTCGGTGGTCCAAATATCAGACTCAGAAGATGAACCAGTGACATGTGTCATTCCGTACAACTTCGTTGTTCTGAACAGTCTTGTAACAGGTCACCTTGGGAAAAGGATCCAAAATCCAAAATGGTGAAACCAATTCTGATGAAACTTATGGTTTTGGATCAGGGACATGCGAGGTTACCTCAGTATGAAATTTCAGACACAGAGGAGCATTAAGTTCGGAGATATCACATAAACAGTAACAGGCATTTCTGCAGAAGAAAATGGAAAATTAGGGCTTCCTGTTCCGGGAGCTTCCCTCCACTGTTTTCAGAAAAGGAGTACATTGGACAGCTCCATTTGAAGAGATATATCTGTTCATCCAATTAGATCTGAAAGATTCCATGTTTTTAAAATTAGGGTTTTTGTGACAAACCCTAGATCAGTGAACTCCGGGACAAGGACGGACACCTCAAATCGGTAAGATCTAATCCTTTGCTATTTCCATTTGAGGTTCTCATTTCAAAGTGATCTATCACATCAACTTGATGATAAGCTTGGTGAAGTTGTCAACTTCCAAGAATAGAAGTATTTTATCTCTCTGGATTGGACACCTACATGAGTATAGAGGTTCCAGTTTCAGAGGGAGACGAGGCCAAATAAGACATCATGCTCATGCTGTAGAGGATGATAAACCATCCAGAAAGAGATCCAGATATGAAAGTGAAGATTCTTCAAGCGAGGATGAATATGTTCTAATATCAGCTCTCACAGGTAACATTAATCATGGAAGTGATGATTGGCTTATAGACAGTGGGGCTTACAAACATATGACGGGATTCAAGGAATCCTTTGTAAGACTGTCAGAACATGAATCACCTCACAAGGTGAGACTAGGAGATGACTACCAATATCCAATAAAAGGTAGTGGGGAATCTTCATACAAGCTAGACTCTGGTAAGTTTCTAACAATGAAAGAAGTATTGTTTGTGCTAGGATTGAAGAAGAACCTTCTCTCCATTTCAGCATTGATGCAAAAGGAATGCGGGTTGCATTCATAGATGGTCAAGTCATCAAATGGCCAAAAGGAAAGACTATCGATGATGTGGTAGTGATTGAAGAACAAGAAGGAGGCTTGTACAAATTGAAGGGATATCCATAACAAGCCTTGATCCATGACACAGTAGAGCCAAATCAGCTTTGGCATAGAAGGCTTGCACATGTGCATTATAGAGCACTACCTATTGCAAGCAAAGCTGTTGAAGGTCTTCCAGAATTTCAAGCTATTTGAAGGGAACAAAAAAATCAGAATATGACTTAAAGAAACCAGTTGAAGAATGTGAAGATCCAGAATGCAGAGACCATGCAGTCATAAGAGTCTCTCAAATCAAAGAACAACTT
>LPNX010485512.1:133212-168698 GCA_001517045.1 Pseudotsuga menziesii
TTTTTCCATTTCGACGAGCAGGTCGGATGTAAGGGAAACTTCCATTCTCTAGGAGAATGGAGGCGCCTGGTCAGTTACCAGGTAGCTCAGTCGAGGAGGACTAGGGGCCATTCTAATATGATTGCTGGGATGTGTTCCCCTCATGATCAGATATGAGTGCATGCCCTTCCATCATTGTGAGCAGGATGTGTTCCCGCCTGGATGGATGTAAGTGCTGAGCCTTGTCACAGATGATAGTAGGTGTGTCCTATCATGCTGGTGACTGTAAGTGTAGTGCCATTTCACAGATGGTAGTAGGTGTATCTTACCATGCTGGTGATTGTAAGTGCAGAGCCTTTTCACAGATGGTAGTAGGTGTGTCCTACCATGCTGGTGATTGTAAGTGTTGAGCCTTTCCACAGATGGTAGTAGGTGTGTCCTACCATGCTGATGGATGTGAGCGCTGTGCCTTTCCACAGATGATAGTAGGTGTGTCCTATCATGCTGGTGGTTGTAAGTGCTATGCCATTTCACAGATGATAGTAGGTGTGTCCTATCATGCTGGTGACTGTAAGTGCAATGCCATTTCACAGATGGTAGTAGGTGTGTCCTACCATGCTGGTGATTATAAGTGCTGAGCCTTTCCACAAATGGTAGTAGGTGTGTCCTATCATGCTGGTGGTTGTAAGTGCTGATCCATTTCACAAATGATAGTAGGTGTGTCCTATCATGCTGGTGAATGTGAGTGCTGGGCCTTTCTGATGGGATTGTAATTTACTACATGATCAGATGTGAGTGTTGGGCATGCCTTTCTGACGAGCAGGTCAGATGTAAGTGCTGGGCGAAGACCTACATGAGGGTAGGCCTACAACCAGCATGAAAAAGGGCTGGCTCTGTAGAAATTCCTATGACAAGAAGAATCATGAGATAGCACCAGTGTTGATCTAGATCGAGCGATGATCCAGATCTAGTAATGATGATCCAGCAGTAATGATCCAGATCGAGTGATGGTCCAGATCCAGTCCAGTGATGTTGATCTAGATCGAGTGATGATCCAGATCTAGTAATGATGATCCAGCAGTGATGATCCAGATCGATTGATGGTCCAGATCCAGTCCAGTGATGTTGATCCAGATCGAGAGATGATCCAGATCCAGTGATGATGTTTTATGTTGATCCAGATCGAGAGATGATCCAGATCCAGTGATGATGTTTTATGTTGATCCAGATCGAGAGATGATCCAGATCCAGTGATGATGTTCTATGATGATCCAGATCGAGAGATGATCTAGATCCAATGAAGATGACTTGAAGACAAAGATGACTTGAAGATGAAGATGACTTGAATACAAGATGATCCAGCTGATACAGAGAAGAATACCAGTGCTGAAAATTGTGTCGAAAGAATACCTTCCTAGTTAAGAGGGAGTGTTGATGTATATGTAACTTTGGAATGTATTCTTCTATGTATCTTATGTATTGTAACCCGATGTTTATTCCGGGATGTTTCTATTATGTATTTGAGTCATGTGATCATGCCCCGATGTTCCGATTTGGAGGATTAATAATGTAATCAAGTAATATCAAGTCATTAGGTAAGTCCCCACAGGTTCGGGGCACTTGAGTTATTATACACTAATTAAGGTGTAGGCTCGAGTAAGTAATTGTTAGTTGGGCTGACATGATTGAGTGCACTTCAAGTCAACGAAAGAATATAAATAGAGAGTGAGAGACTCTCTATTTATCACTTGTGAAATACAGCACTTGCTCTCTCAAGTGTGGCGCACTTTTGAAGAAGGAAATTTTGGGCCTAGACAGAAGACAGAAGACTACTGTTGTTTTGGGAGATCTCTTACAGTTTTGGTGTTGATTCTATCTTAGAGGAAGTTGCAGGGTTTTCTCCTTTATGGTTTCCCCGAGGAAAACTCTTTGTGTCTCTTGTCTCTTATGATGTGCTTGTGTTTTATTGCTGTGCTTGTTATTCTCTCAGTGAAAAGATCCTAAAATCATAATGCTAGCTTAATGTGATGAAAAACTAACACTACATAGGTGCAGTTCCCTGTAGAATACCAAAACACAAAGAGAACGATAGATCAAGTCAAAAAAGGACTAGATCAAGGCAACAACTGCTAGATTGACTATGGAAATAGAGCATAAAAGATCGAAATGACTCAGATCTAAACAGACCTGGAAGTTTCAAACCCAAATGGACTAAGTCAGAAAGTAGATCTAACTGAAGAGAGTTGGAGAAAGAGCCTGAATTCGGACAAGAGTTGAAGACTGAGGAAGATCAGAACAACTGATACATATATCTATTCCCCAGCAGAGTCGCCATATTTGTTAGCTGGAATATTTCAGCTCCTGCGGACAATAAGGTGTTCCATTGGTCTGAATGGTTCAGATCCAGAAAAAATGAAGGACAGAGATTGAATACTCTCCCTAGACGCCATAGATACCTAGAATGTGATGCTTCGATAATAACCCTGTGTACCTACAATAAGCTTAAACACGCAAACACATCGAAACTGCCAGAATATAATCTACTGATCCATGTTACTGACTAAGGAATCTAACAACATACATGTGAAATTGAACAACAACAATAATGTGGGACATAAATCAACTTGCATTAAGATTAAAATATGGAGAAGTTTACAACCAAGTATTAGTGTTGACATACATCTCCATGAAACCAAGCACTCTCATCCCCATAAGCTCCGAATCTAACTCTCTATGCTCTCCAATGACTTGGGCCAAGTAATCAATCCAACAGCATAACAATACCTTAAGAGTTCCCCCCTCAACGATGGATATGAGATTGTATTTATAAGGCTCAATGGATAGGGATGGTTGAGAGATTAGTGGATGAGGTGGCCTCTAGGATCCTAGGATGAGGGATCTCAAGCTCAACTGACCCACAATGATAGGGATAAGGGAGGACACGAGGCTTATCATCTAGAAGCCTCGAGAAACTTCTCTTTTTCCCTTTTTACCTAGGGTATCGCGTTTCTCCTTCAATGACAGAGCGGTTCTGGTAAGAAATGCTTATGGACTAAGGGTCATATCCAGTGGCACCGTGTCACATGCCCCAATTTTGCAAAAATAATTTTATCATATTTGATTTTATTTCAAGACAATATGTTAAATTTTATGCTGAGTTGTAATTGATGACTTAGTAGAGTCAAGGATATTGAATGTAATTCTGAATATTTTAATTATAAATAAATAAAAGTGGAGACAACAGCTTGGGAGAGTTGTTAAAAGAGTGTTTACTGGTCAAATTGGTGGAGGAGACTAGGTGGAGAGCAAGTAGACAAGTGGAAACATCCTCAAACACTTCCAACTATTGCAGGTGGCAACCTCCCTACATTTGGGGTCATGATCCCCGAAGAAAGTGGGATCAGAACAAGTGGCTCAATTAATGACAATTAACCCAAAAGACCTAGGTAATCTTAATAAAAATACCCATTCAAGAGAGCTGAGGCTGCTCATTCCAAGAAGGGAACCATTCAGGTGAATGTACTTCAGAGGATTTCATTGGGAAGGGAATTTGTGGAATGTGTTTGGGGGGTAAAACTGTAGAAAGTGATCTAGTGCAGCTTTTCAACTTAAGGATCTTACTGCTGAGTGCAGAGTTATTATTGAGTCATTGGACTAGTATCTTGTCGCATGATCCACCAGTTCTCAGCCAAGGAGACCAGGAACAGGCTCGGGGGTCCTAAGAAGTCACTGTTTGAGCGCTCTCCAGGAGTTGGTAGGGAGGAACAGCCTCCCAACGCTGTTGTTGTCCAGCTTAAATAGGTTCTATAGTATTTTTATTTTTACTATGTTAAATGTTCATATGTGAGACTGATTGATTAATAAATATTAAATGCTTAGTAATGAATTGATAGATATTGTAATCTTTTAGTTTATTGAATCACTGAAGCTGAAATTGAGGAAAAATAATCCTAAACTGTGTTTTTCCACGTCTGGAATGGACCAGACCGTACTCCATCACAGGTAGTGTATGTTAAAATAGATGAAGGATATAATAGAAATCTGGAATGAATAGATGTTTATGCATTTCCTATTATCAAGGCAACCTTTTCTGTATGTATTTTTTTTTTTATTAGAAAAGACCAATAACCTATTTAAATATGTTTCATATTAACCAGTTTCTGTAGGTAAGTACTTTAGAAATGAAATAACAATAACTCAGCATAAGTAGAAGGATCTTTTTATAAATAAGTACTCTAGTAGAAAATAGGTATATTTATACACAGCACTTTGCTATCTTTTTGAAATTTAGAACATACAGGATGGAAAACTGTGTTAGGTTACACATATTTCTTTTGTGTATTTTACTTAGTAACCTGTGTTTAGACAATAGAAGAAGTACAGCTAAAAACTACTTGTTTACTTTCAGTACAACAAAGATATAAACTAATAAGTATATATAGTCTATTAGTAATCACAATAGTTTAAAGACTAACAAGTACTATTAACTCAGGAAAATGATATGTGAAATTAATTCTAATATTAAGAAAGAAAATGTATTTACTTAGTTTATTTATCTATTTATTTGGTTAACCAAACTAAGACAATAGTTACTATAGATATAAAAAAAAGGGTTTAGGAAAAGTATCATTCTTATTCAAAAACAAAGTCTTTATTAAATTAATGTTTACGAATAATTTTAATGAAAACCTAGCTAGCATTTCAGTAAAACAATAAGATTATGATAAATATTTAACAATGCATGTCCTTGTAGAGCTCTAGTGTAAATATTAACATATTTATTCTCTGCAAAAGAAATACAAAAATAGACATACAAACTATTACTTCTAGTTACTGTACTTCTAACATTTAAGTGTTTAAAATACAAATTTAAGCAAACCCATTACACTATAATAACAATACTTAAAAGTAATTGTTTTACAAATAACAGAAGCTCACATAATAAAACTAAAAGAATTCAATAACCAGAGTGTCATCGAAGGAGAAACCTAGCTCATATTTATGAGCGTTTAACAAAAGCTATAAATTATTTTCTAATGCAAATAGTTTAACCTGAGTTCAAACACCATTAACAAAAGTTTAAGTAATTAATGAATAGTAGATATTAATACACAGTCGAATAAGATAATAAATTCGAGTACACAAAGTTACATAAACAACATAAGACAAACAGTCATATAAATAATTTAGGGTAGACTAAGTCTGAGCTCAAAAGGAAACCAGTATGTTTTCAAAAGAACTATGTATCGTATGATAGGCCATAAGGCTTTAAACATTTATAGAGTACAAAAACCAGCGTTAAGCCAATGCACCCATATTGTAATATGGGGTTTAAAATAATGAAAACAACAAACCACGTACCAAAAATATTTTTTTTATAGAATCTTTTTGTACAAGAAGGAAGCTTTACAAGTCACGGCAGTGTGCCGAAGTCACCCTGCTGAAGCAAGGGTTTTAAACAAACAAACAAAAAAAAAACTAGTAAACTGAAGAAAAACATCCCAAGAATGGGTAACAACCATGCCGTAATTCCTTCCATCTAGACACTATCCCCTAAGGTATGCACAAAGCAGGGAAAGCCATTGGTAACTAGGGCTTACCTGGAGACAGAATGTCGGCCAAATTTTTGAAGTATTTCCTTCCAAGGGTTTTGCGAACTGTAACCTGCAAATAAGATTCAAAGTATAGTTAGAATTTGGGTTTAGCATTGAATTCGTAATTTTATTCATAGCTTGCATTCTTGGTTTAAAGACAAAAGTTACCTGAACTGTGGGAACCGAGGTCAAGAAGTAGGCAGACCGAAACCTCACTCACAGCATCTATCATTTTTCACCTGGAAGTAAAGACGAGGGATCCATGAAGGAACAACAACACTGCAACCAGCATAAGAAGAAACCAAACCCTCATTTTTCTACAGTGACAGAGACGACAGAGGACACACAATGCAAGTTACACAATCAACAAGAGAAAGACCAAGTCAAGGTAGTGGCAAAAGACCACGACTTTAACCAGCGACTATGTAAAACAACCCACTTGCACAACGAAGTATTGTAAGAAACTTCCAATCATTATCTATGGCGTGAACCCTCACTCAAAAACAACGACCATTCAAAGTATTGCGCAGATCTTGGGGATGGAGGCAAGCTACTGCGAGCCTTCAATGGCCGCAGTAAAACCCAAACCATGCAGAGACCAAACCCTTGAATAATGAGGAGCTAGGGTTGCAACAAAGACTTTAAATCACGATTGCATGGAAAGGAGAGTTCCACGTATACTCAGATCTTTTCATCTCTCGGTGGGTCTTTTGTATGGTTATCAATGCAAACATTCAAACCAAATAATTGATAATCATTTACCTTATGCATGTAATGATATATATTTTTAACGTAAAGCCAATATCATATCATTGCCAACAAGTCAATCCTTGACCTTGAACAAGGGTTTTCCAACATTTAATTATAGTGTATAATGTTACAACACTACAACAAAAACTGGATTTAGCATCAAATTTAGTGCCGGATTTTAGTGTAATTTTTTCCCAATTGTGGTGAACAATATGGCGCTAAACCTGGTGCTATTGTACATTTTCGTAAAATACCATCTATTACATCTTTTTTTCCGTCGTTTTTAACATCCATTTTTGCGCCCAATTTTTTGCATCTTTTGTTACGCCTTTATTTCCGCCCAATTTTGCAACTTCTATTGCGTCTTTTTTGCGTCCTTTGTTACATCCTTGTTTGCACCCAGTTTCACGCTCAGTTTTGCATCCAATATTGCGTCTTATTTTTCTCCTAGTTTTCCATCGAGTCTTGCACCCAATTTTGCACCATGTTTTGCATAAAATTATGTGTCCAATTCTGCATCTAACGTTGCATCCAATTTTTGGCCCAATGTTGTGTCTAGTTTTGCATCCAATTTTCGTCCCAATGTTGTGTCTAGTTTTGCATCCAATTTTACTTATAATGTTGCATCCCCATTTGCATATAATTTTGTATCTTGTTTTATGTCTTTTTTTGTATCCATGTTTGTGTCTAATGTTTCATCTCGTTTTACGTCGTATTTTGCATCTAGGTTTGCACCTAGTGTTGCATCCCGGTTGATGTCTTTTTTTGCATCTATGTTTGAGCCCAATGTTGCACCTAGTTTTGCAGCCATGTTTGTATCTAATATTGCATCTAGTTTTGTGTCCAATGTTGCATCCCATCTTGCATTCAATATTACGTCTAGTTTTACATCCAATGTTTTGTCCCATCTTGCATCCAATATTGTGTCTCATTTTAAGTTTTTTTTTGCACCAAGTGTTCCTTCCATTTTTGCACATGGTTTTATACCTAGTTTTATGTCCATCGATACACCATATTTTATGCTCAATTTAATGTCCAATTTTATGTCTAGTTAGGAGTCCACTTTTGCATCTATTGTTGCGTTTAGTTTTGGACCTAGTATTGCATCTAGTTTTGAGTCATTAATTGTGTCTAGTGTTGAGTCTCTTTTTGCATCCAATTTTGCGTTGTGTGACATCCATTTTTGTGTCCATATTTGCGTCTAACATAAGGTCGACTTTTGCATCCACTTTTGTGTTTGGTGTAACGTCCACTTTTACATCTTCTTTTACATTTAGTGTTGCATCTAATATTGCATCCATATTGCACTACTACATTTTTTACCTTTATAAATACATTCCAATATCATTAGGGCATGGAGGAATCGAACCACCAACCTCCTGCTTGTAAAACAGGCACTCTTCCATTGAGCTAGCACCCTTTAAGAATCAAGAAGAGGAGCAATATTAACACATAGATTTGATCATTTGTAATTCTAATAAGAGACAATAAGATCCAAAGACATTCAAGCTTAAAATCCAATTTAATTTTTCAAACACACTAATAAGCACAAAAATATACCGTCATTAGGAAACAAAATATCATAAACAGTTACGCAATCTATTAAAGTGGTTCGCAAAAGAGTCTTAGAAAACAACATAATGCATTGATGCATACCTAATAACCTAAAATTGATATGGACACAGAATAAGGGATGTGTTTAAGAAATAGTTGTAGAATCCAATTGAGGATGTGTGTGTTGCTACATAAATTTTGTTATTCATTGATGAGGTAATTTTGTTCAGCAATGGGATGGTAAGAGAAGAACTCATGAATGGTTACTAAAAGAAGATTCCTACAAACTAAATAGTGCTACAAACTAAAGATAAACTTAGGGAATATTTCTTAAATCTGCCAAGAAGTACATACGGGTTTAAAGGATACACGAGTTAGATCCTTCACTGGATATGCCTAGAACAACCACCTCAAGAATTATTGCATTTAACCATGGTGAATATTATTATACATAAGCATAGCTTCTTCTCCAGGGCCATTGACTTGTTGGAAGATTACAAGCACACAACCTCTTACAACACAAATTAAAATGAGAATAAGTGAAATTTTAGATTGTAAATGTATAACTAGATACATAAATATGATTGTACTGAGTATGACTATGCTGCTAATTTGATTGAAGAATATAAGGTCTGTTTACTTTTGCTTTAACCCTCTCTCTCAAGGTATGTCAATTGTTTACCCAGTTGACTTGACCCTTCGGTGACAAGATCAAACCTAAAAGTATCTGAGTATAAGGCTGATTCAAAATAATGGTTATGATTATTTAGTGATGTTATCTCCTGTACATTATTTATTATTTTGTTATTGTACATGACATTTGGTGAATCAATGGAGTGTTAAAGTTGAAAGAGATGAAAGTTATGTTTAATTTTTATTGCAGTTTAAAATTTAAATTGATTTTAGCAGTATTATTCTGGAACTTGTTTTATATTTATGTTCATGCATTAAAGTTTATTTCTTATGTTAAAAACTTTCCTAACCCTAAAACTTTAACATGGTCAACCTAAACACATAGCTTCCAGGTCCATAAGGGAGTGCCAAGAGCACAGTCAAAGTTGGCCTCAAAGCCCTCCAAACAGGCCTCTGAATGATAGGTTCCCTGCATTGTCCTGGCTATGTCAAAACACAATAAGCCACCTTAGTAGAAGAATGATGGATGGGAGGTTGGTGCACATAAGCCCAAGTCTCCAACTAAAGGCTAGTGCTAGTGTATGTCACTCAGGTTTAGTCAAACAGCAACTAAGAGATCAGCAAGGATTAGATGGGAATAGAATGCAATGATTTTTATAGAGAATGAACAACAAGAAAACTTAAAAGCATTCTAAAACAGCAGAAAAACTCCTCTACATAGCAATTTAATCCAAAGTGATTTGCATGCAGATCTTCTGAGCTTTAGGGTGTTTTATTTCCTTTTTCCAGCAGTAAGGATGACTTGGTTGGAGGTGATGAAAGTTTTGAAATTTGTAGTGAGGAAGGTCTTCTACATTGCTTGGTGTCTAGGCATGTAGAAAGGACCTAAGTGACTCTCCTAGACATTTACTTTAATGTTATAAAGTGAATGTGAGTATTTTGTTAAAGTGTCAGTGAAAATGATTTCATTTCACAAAAGTGTAATTTATCTCACCCATGGAAAGTGAAGAGTCACTTGGGAGGTGAAGAGACAAAGTAACTTGGGAAAGTGAAGAGAGATTCATTCTCACAATTAATAAAAAGATAAGTAGGAGAGTTTAGACACACACAAGTGAATGAGAGAGGTGAGAGCTGAAGAAAAAAAGAGTGAGGAAAAGACTACAGCTAGAAGGAACAAGGCACAAATTGCAAGGTGTGGAAGAGGCACTAATCCCAAGAAAGAGCAAGGATAGAAATCACAGAAGCAGCAGCTGGGCACAAAAATCAAGGCAAAGAAATCATTGTCTGTACAACAACATATGGTCTGTTCTATACAGCCACATGTGTGAGAGGAAGAAGGGCCATATTGAATGAGTTTCTCACTGTTGCTGGGCCATACTGCTTGTGCACTATTTGGTACTGTTGGGCATGAATTTCGAGGCTAGAATTTATTGCCGTGGAGGCTGTACTGTTTGTGGAGGTCGTACATCTCATTCTGGCACATTTTTCTAGGCTGGTAAAGATTTATATTTGTTGTTTCCAGATTTCTTTTCGGTGGGCTGAGCATAATAAAATCTCTCTCATGGACAGGTTTCCCTTTGGGGTTTTTCCAAGGGCATTGCCCAAACATATTGTGTTAAAATGACTGGTTGAATGTGGTTGTTTACTGTTTATGTTTCCGCTGCATATAAGTTATATTCCAGTGTATTTGCAATTATCATATTCAGTAGTTAATGGTGAATGTATTTAATTGTTGAGGGTAAATTATTGAGATTATAGATCAGACCTGGGGTTAGAAAACTAACAGAAATTTATATACATATTTGAGAAATAGTTTATGGGTTGGACAATAATATTCTCTGGGCAGTGTTGTAGCAGCAGACCACTAAGTTATTTTCATCCTCCAGATCTCAAAACACTACGTCCACTGTAAGAAAGGAGATCCATGGTAGCATTTCACCTGTGATTCGCTATGAAATAATTAATTTCGTGGTTAAAATGTGATTTGGTACAATTATGATTTATTTTAGCTCCTTGAATCCATTGGTTGTCACTGATTAAATTGCGTTGCAGTGTTATGGTTAGTTAGGATGGACATTCACCTCACCCTTTTTCTGTTATTTTGTTGTTACAACCGTCTACAGAATCTGATACCAACCAAGTTTAATCAAATTCATTTTAGGTCTTGAACTATTTAAGGGAAGCACAAGAGTGGATCTTTTGTATGCCGATGATCATCTTATACTTTGTGCAGATTTGTTGATTAGATGGAAGCATTCACCTTTTCGGGACACCCCATGAGACTAGAAATAACCATTCCAAATGGAGAGGCTTTCCAACTGTAACAAGGGTCAGTTTGCCTAAAGTTATTACACAAATATTCCATGCAGTTTGGTATAAAAACAGATCCCCATACTTGTGATCTCTTTGGTCATGATTCTCTACAACAAGATTATCTGTAGGGTTGGTACCAAGATGAGCAACACAAACTACAAAAACACCACCATAAGATTCAAGCAAGGGTGACCAATCTCACCCACACTCTTTGGAATTTATATTAATGAACTAAAACCCCACAAGGCACTGTAGGTGGTTGCCTTTTTTATGGGGTTCCATTAAAAAAAAATTGTGTGGACATCATTGTCTTTCAGCCCATCTTTCAGCTTGATCCTGACAATAGAATCAATTTTGTCTCAAGGATAACCAGCATTAACAACCTTGGTAAGAAAATGTTTCCAACTTCAATTTCAAGATACTAAAGGTGAGATTTGTGTTTTTCACACTTGTGACAACTCTCTTTTACAATTGAATAATTTGAGGGCCATACCTCCATCAAACAGGACATAACCACATTGAGAGGGTACTCATTGAGTCATTACCATGCTCTCAAAACATATTCAAGAAAAGAAAACAATCTTGCATGGTTTCACTCTATCATTTTGGTTGAGTACAGTGTCTGCCCTCTCCCCATTTCCATGACTTCCCATGCCATGGATACTCCATGGGGTTTGATGCTTGGAAAACTTCAACTCAAGTTGTAATAGACATCCATACCTGGCCCTCCAATTCTTATGTAGCTTTCTGCCAAGGTATCATTAATAGCTAGATTTGAGAAGCCTCTCCCCTCAGTTCTTCATCAACACCCCCAGCTCACTAACATAAATCTTAAAGGAAGTACCAAAATAGAGATATAAAAAGCATACTCAAAGGCGACATGGACTGAGCATACTCCAAAACTCTTATCATTACTTCCACAACTACATCCACTTCAAGGAAGGCCTTGTTTGTACTCTAGGATATAACAAATTGCAATTACCTTAAATCTTGAGAGTCCCTTTAGCCTAGCTTCAGGCTTATAACTTAATTCCCATCAGCTACACATGGAAACAGATAATAAACTTCTAAGGAAGCATCCAACTTATAGACGGTATCCAGAAACCCAAGTCAAAACTCAGTTTCATCTTCAAATGTCGTATCTATCATGAAATCTATGATCCTAATCACTAAAAGTGTAGAGACTCCCATATCTCCTTGAGATATAAAAAGCATACTCAAAATCCACATGGACTGAGCCAAGAGAAACCCTAACTCCAAAAATCTTATCATTAATTCTGCATATACATCCACTTCAAGGAAGGCCTTGTTTGTACTCTAGGATATAACATATTGCAATCACCTTAAAGCCTGAGAGTCCCTTCAGCCTAGCTTTAGGCTTATAACTTTATTCCCATCAGCTACACATGGAAACCGATAATAAACTTCTAAGGAAGCATCCAACTTATAGACTGTATCCAAGAACATAAGTCAAAATTTAGTTTCATCTTCAAATGCCATATCTATCATGAAATATATGATCCTAATCACTACAAGTGTAGAGACTCCCACATCTCCTTGAGAATTTTCACATAGTACAAAGACCAAATATGTAGCACAAAGAATATGAGAGACAGATCTTGTCAACCAATTGATTCTAATCTGATTTCCTCTTGTACTCATATTGGTTGTACTCTTTTAGTCCCATTGACCTACTTTTGTAGTCATTCGTTGGACATTAACAAAATTATCTTATCTTATATTACTTCTGCTTCTAAATGGCTCCAATTACAAGAGGCAGCATGAGTAAATCAGAATCTCCAACACTAGGTTAGACAGGCAACGCAGAATACAACACACATAACAGGTGAATGTCAGGATTCAGGAATCTCATCACCCACTTCTTCTTGGACTTGGATGTAAAAAATGATGACAGTTGACAACATTATTGGTTTAGGGCTTCTATCATTGATTCCCTTCGAACCCTCCTCATCCATTTTGTTCTTGTTAGGCTTCCTGTGATTTGATTGCATCTCTTTTGGAACTATATGTATTCTTTTATTTCTTCTACAGTTCTCTGAGAGATGCTTTAGCACTCTCAATATTCACTTGTCTTTGTACCTTTTATAGTCTCTTTGGAAAATTATGGCCACTAGAGGACATTAATATATAATTTAAAATTAAATCAAATTCCCTACCTCCATAAACCTAAGTAGAATTACTGAGATATACAAAAAGA
This sequence comes from Pseudotsuga menziesii, assembly GCA_001517045.1. NCBI lineage: Eukaryota > Viridiplantae > Streptophyta > Pinopsida > Pinales > Pinaceae > Pseudotsuga > Pseudotsuga menziesii. Next base: position 146,254 of record LPNX010485512.1, read on the forward strand.
AAAATCCATCTGAATGGATAAGTATTAGAGGGAAAGCCTTGTAGTCACCATATTCTTATAATTGCCAAAACTCGTGGTTTAATCTGATCATACCAAAATTATTAAATTGATCACTTTAATTATTTTTCCAATACAAATAAATGCATATTCAAATTAAATGTAGAATCCAGATATATGCTAATGTTTATTTTCTTTAGAGAAACTCATAACCTTGCACATTACTCTTGTTAGAAAACCATCTGGCCAGAACCACTGGAACAAGAAAGACCAAGAAACTACAATATATAAAACATACAAAGTTGGTGGGCATGAAGAGGGCAGCATAATTTACAGCCAATGAGATAAGAGTGATCTATCCAAAATTTGGAAAACATCTAAATTTTGATATATTATACCTGTTGAGACAATATAAGTCAAATAAATAGAATTGAAAATAGTTTAAACCAGCAAGAAACCACAAAGTGACAAAACATAGCATCACAACAGGCCAATGTTTAAAGCAAGTTGCACATCTACCAGATTCAATTCACAATGCAACTCTAATGTGTAATGTCGAATTTGAAATAATATAAAATGAATTCAATAACTAAAAACATAATTGAAAATTGAGATATTAGTGTGGAATCTAATAGAACATTATTGCTTACCAGCACCTCTCTTGCTACAAGAACGACACAAGGGGCATCTCGAATATATTCTTCCATTGTTTCTAGAAATGACTGAGGTGGCTCCATCAGAGATTGAAATGCAATGAGTCTATGCAGTTCAGAACATGCATTAAACTAAGTTTCTGTATGGTCCACTAATAGCTTAGACAACTATCAATTTGTTCCCATCTAACTTTACAGAGAATTTTTCAGATGGTTCAAATACCTAACCCAATATTGGGAACTAGAAGTTTTGGGCAAGTTCTAGTTCTTTGCAAACTTTATAAAATTCAGACAGACTCTCCACCTGCATGCAAAACCTACACCCATTATAATGATGAAGGCTGAAAAATAATCTATTAATTCTTTTGTTTAGAAAGATGCATGACGTGTCTGACTAATTGTTTAAGCAGTTGCACTCCACTGTCATACAATATGCTTTTATTTGATAATGACAAACTTAACTGTAGCTTAATATTAACAGTCAAATATCTATAACTAATCAGGTATCACATATAACTCCTACAGCCAGTTTATTGGCCAATAGACCAATTTTACAAATAACAAAAATTAGACAAAAAAGTTCAAAAAAAAAAACCATGAACAACAAATACCTGTTGACCAGCCTTCCTATAAATATCAAGGGCTTTGATGGCTTCATGTCTTGGCATCTCAAAAAACTAAAATCAAATATAGGTATCGATCAAAACATATCCTCAAGAAGAAATCCACATACATCTTGTACAAAGATAATATTGAAAAACTTAAGATAAATGAGACCATAAAATGCAATCAATCATACCTTGTCCACCAAATTAATAATACCATCATTGATTGCACAATAAATCTTAAATATTTCCTTCAAGACCTACAAACAAATGAGCAAGAAACTAAACAGCAATGTAAAAGCATACAGTAAATGTAACATTGGCAATTCCATCCCTAAAATACATCATTTCTGATTACTTGCAAGTTGTGGTTAATTCACTTGGATAACATGCATCACTAATTTAATCTCAGAAAACTCAAACATCCATATTTAAAACACAAATTTAACTAACTCCTGAATCCCTATTTTTCACATTGCTAAAAATGACAGACAACTCCCAGGTAGTGACAAGTACTGGCAATTTAAAATTTCCTTTCATACTATCTTATCATCCATATATCAGTCAAGACTCTAGAAAAAACATATTTTCATCAATGCAAAAATGTAGACTGTAGGATTATCAGCAAAACAAAAAGAATGAACTTAAAACTTACCAATGCCAAGGCATATTGAATGACATAATTGCCAACAGCTACTCCCTCTAGCTGAAAAAAATGGCTTAAATGTAATTAAAGCAATCAAAACACCATGGCAACATACTAAAATGGGTAAAAATTGTTTGAGAAATGTCCATAAGAAGAATGCAAATTTTAAAAGAAGCACACAAGAAATAGTGTAGTTATTGATAAATTCCACTAATTGTTAAAACTCAACACTATCACACAATACCTGGTAGCCAACAAGGCGGTAGAGTAATTGTTGCAAGGCAGGAAGATGATCTAGCAAATCCTCATTATCCAAGTCTCTTGTTCTGCTATGACCCTGTGAACAATGGTAAAACAAGAAATATATCTTCAATGTGATCAAGAAAAAGAAAATTAAACATAATTTACATTAAATCCTACATATGCCACAACACTACATACCTTATCATGTCCATTTGATTCCTTTGATGGTAACCACTCAACTTCTACATCATACTTCAAAATCTATAGCACTCCAGACGTACTTCCAAGAATAATGCATATGTGCGAACCCATGCAGAGCAGTCCCAGGCTGCAAAGAATAACAAACAAATTGCTACAATATCAATATCAATAGTATAACTGCGATACTTCCCATAGTCATTCGTATACATATAAATAAGGAAATCAATGATCAAATAATAGAAAATAATCCTGGATTTGCATCCATGGAAATATCATTTATATCGTATTATAAAGTGTTTGTAACTTTGCGTTATGGTGGAAATTTCATCTTGGTTTCCATTAATTTACATTAGTGCACTTTAATGTTGAAGTTGAGTTTCAATTAATTTACGTTAGTGCACTTTGATGTTAAAGTTGAGTTTCCTCCTATGACAGTTAACATTTATGCCAAAGCTAGTCTAGGGTTATTTCCCACTCTTAACAACTATATACATGAGGAAAATCAACCTCAATTTGATTATCAAGCATCAAAGATGATCATCCTATATAATGTATCAGGTTGATTAAATCTCTGATCTGCTTTCTCCGAAGGTCCCACAACCCATGGTTTATCTGGCAGTAGAACATGTTTTGTCACTTTTCAGTGTGACCACAGCTTTCCATGATGTTTGCAGCCCTCTTGTTGTTTGTTTCAGTCTTATTCAAGCAGTTTACTTGGTGTGATTCACCTCTTCAACAAATTCACAACAGATTCTATATTTATTTACGTAAGAAAAAACCTTTCCTTATTGAAAATTACAATTGGACATGTTACATGAGACATCAAGTTTTAGATCCAAAATGGCTTCATGTTACATGGGCTTACAATACTAATTCATGGTGATGGTAGATGTAGCTAATTCATTTATAATACTATAAACATGGGATTACTATGCACATGGATCATGTGTGGTTCACTTTAAAGGTGTTTTTGGCACACAAGGGTGAGGACCAACATTGGGTAAATGTATTTGCAAGAGCCACTAGAAGATGGTGGTATTTCCTCTATTTTGATGGATTTGGGGTTGAGAATTTCATACATGCAACTGTGGTTAGAGGTGAATATCATTTAACACAAACATGTAAATGAATAGTTTCACAAAATCACCATTTTTGAGATAGGCTAAATGAACAAGTTATGGGGTCATCTTGATCATTAGCCATTAAGTTTTGTTGTGGGAACAGGTGGATTTTGATCTCACCTTCAGATCTCTCCTTGCCCAAATTGTCAAGGTAGATTTTGATCTCAACCTTCAGATCCCGAAGTAAAGGAACTTTAGATATATTTATAAATAATACCAATTTTAATTTGGATCCCATTTCCCAATGTCCTCTCAAGCATACTCCAATATGTAGACGGCCTTCGAAGAACAAGTTTAGTGTTCAACAACAAAGAGTTCTCTTCCTTTCAAATTCCAAATTTAGTGCTTCATGATAACACTATCAAATACATATTAAATGTTGTATTCTATTCTAAGGATATATAATGAAGAATATGCAATGGTATTATCCAAGCTTTTTTCTCAAGTAAGGTCCTAGACTTCCGGAGCTTAGCTTGTGTAAGGCCCTGAAAGATCATACCTAAGCTTTGTGGAAAATACAAGAGACTAGATACTATTTACTATTATGACTCATCAAGCATGAAACTTAAACTAAAATTTAAACCTTGCTGGTTATCCAATTTACCGCACTAGCTTTGTTTGACAAATCTTGACAGGATGTAATAAAAGCAGGCAAAGACAAGCTATCAATAAATCTTGACAATAATGGCTTCTAACCTTGAAGGACAAAACCATATTTGAACTTGTAACCTATGGCTTCCCTATTAGTAACATGCCATGGGTGGATGGTTCTGCTGATTAGGAAAAATTTCAGGGTTTTAGTCTTACAAACCTACTTCTATTGGATGGACATTTTGGAGACAAAATAAGGATATATTGCTTTGTTGTCAGCTTCAACACTAGTGAGAAAGCGACATTTTTTGAAACCTATTGTCTATGCATAAACACCAGCAATTTCAGATTCTCTCCTTTCCCAAATTTTCAAGGTGGATTTTGATCTCAACCTTCAGAACTTGAAGTAAAGGAACCTGAACTAAACCACACAATCAGCAATCAGCAGACAACCCATATAACTTCTAGTTCTATCTTATAAAGCATCGAGACTTTCGTTTTATCTTTATTTAGAACTGGCATTCCTCACCTTTAGGATTTGATTATTCCATAACTCCATCTTTAGTTTCTTCTTCTGGGGAAACCTACCCAACCCTTTAGTATTTTATAACTACGTGCCTTATCTTTAGTTTCTTACGTTTAATCTTCCAGCTCTTGCTTTTTTATATTTTGACAGCCAAAGTATTCAAACAAACACAAAATAACTTCTGGCAAATCTCTGTTGTCCCTGCAATTTGGAAGACCAACATTAAAGAAAGACATGACATAAGAGGTATTTAACGCTGAGATGGATGATATTCATTAATTAATATATGTGGCAGAAGGCATAGAGGATAATTCAATGCTAGTTGTGTCCAATCCAACGTTTAATCTTCCAGCTATTGCTTCTCTTATATTTTGACAGGCAAAGGATTCAAACAAGCACAAAATAAATTCTGGCAAATCTCTGTTGTTGCTGCAATTTGGAAATTACTGGGTTAGGTCCGAGTTGCTTCTTGATTTGAGGATTTTATAATAAAAAACATAAAAGAATAAATCCATAACATTTGGCAGTCCCTGGGGTAGGCATCTGTGATTCAATATCAGTTCGATTTCGAAGTTTCGGATGTGTTGGTTTTACGTTAACCAGCTCAAAAACTCATGAAATATGTACCCATGCTTCTCTTCTCTAATATTTGCATAGATTTTGACCTTTTAGGGATGTTACAGTGCCCAGAACTGAAAAAGAAAAGCCTCTTATGCACTCCTTAAATCTATCAGTTGCTTGTTGGTTAAGCACAATTGCAGTGTCATGGCTAGTTAGTGCACTTATTTTAATTTATCTCCATCTAAGTCACAAATTCGTCTCACCTATTTCATATATGCATTTATGCACTTTGAGCACCTTGATTCCATGTTTTGTGTGCAACATCAGCTTATGAACCATTCATCTCATAACAAAAATGTGTGCATCTCTCACAATTGCGGCAACTGTGGTTTCTATGTTCAGATTGCAGCACCTGGTTGAATATTTGGCTATGGGAAATCCAAAGCTCATTCACAGCTTGACTACGTGCATGAAGGGTGGTTTTTCCATTCTGCTTGAAAAGAAGGCTAATTGATAGCCCTAGTATCCCCATCATAACTTCGTTCGGTTCAGTCTTTTTCACTTATAAAAATATATTTATAAAATAAAGGAGATCCAAATACCATCAATTATACTTTAAGATTTTAACTCACATTTATTATTATCCTTGAAAAAATTAAAATATAAATCCTCTGTCTTTTTCTGGAAACAAAATTTCAATTAGGTTCTGAAAAAATTAAAATATAAATCCCCTATCTTCTTCTTGAAACAAAATTTAAATTAGGTAAGAACCCACAGATTTAATAAAATGTTGGTTTACCTATAGTAAGAACCCAGAGAGGCTTCCATTTGTGACTAATGTTGGTTTACCTATAGTTGTTAGGTGAATTTTCCTGTGCATATTTGTGTGATATCAATCCCACTAGGTGGATCTACCCAAGTGACCAAGACGTATTGTCTTTATATGTCCTCCATAATGTTCATGCTCAATTCCTTGTCATTTTTAATCATCATGTATCATCATTACAATAAGAAAATATTATATTTTGTATATGCATTTATGCACTTTGAGTTCCTTCGTTCTGTGTTTTGTGTGCAACATCAGTTTATGAACCATTCATCTCATAAAAAAATGTATGCATCTCTCACAACTGCCTCCAAATTATATGTGCCATCAAAGTCCTACTCTTCTATATGCATCTTGTCAGTTATTGGAAACTTAATTAGCACCATTGATTCACGATTCTTTGCATCAAATTTATCCTCTACCAAGGTCTCCTTCCCTACAGCTACATCAAGTTATTCCCCACCATTGGGCTCTCTCACCTATTTGTAATAAACATATGTATTGAAGATGGCTATCACATGTTGCTTCTAGGTACTCAATTGCGACCATGAGACTTCTGCCTATATTTTAGAATTATATTTGTCAAACTAGAAATGTTTAAAATAATAATGATAACAATAGCAATCAGATAAGTCCTAAGAAAGTTACCATTTCCCTTAGCATGGTGCCCAATGTGTGTTCATTGACAAGATCTCAAGTTCAATTCCTATGCACAAGATGTAGCTAGTGATTAGAGGCATGTAGTTAAGAGTCACGATAGACATAGGTCCAGGGTGGTACTAAAGCTAAAACCCTTGCAATTATGTCCACAAGCCTCTCTAGTGGATAATTCTAGTACATGTACACAAATAGAGTAATATAGTGTTATAGATAAACCTAGTCTTTCTCTTATGAACATTAATTTATTCATATAATATTTAATGTTAAACAGATCAATGCTCGGTCAAAATCCATGTAAACCAGAAGGTGTAGCAGGGATGTCCTCCATTTCACAAGCTATCTTGGCTATCACATCCAATTTGGAATCCTAATTTTTAAGTTGGGCATGACCGTCCATCCTTATTTTGCATTTTGTGAAAATGGAACAATTCTCAATTTTTATTTTGCATTTTATGGAAGGCGGATAAGCGCAATTCTCATACACTCAAAGCATTATAACTTACACATGGATTAACTGAAAGCTGTTGGAAGATTATTAGGCACTGATAACAGACCTTGGGTAGCCCACGCCAAGAAGAAATCAGCATTTAAGGGCAGTTTAAATGTTCTATAAATTAAATTGAAAAGCGTTGAAGTAGGTATTGATTGGACACATTTATGAAGGTGTGTAAATGTAGGCTCCTAGTGGCGTTGGGGTGGTTGCCACTTCCACATGGAAAATGCAACCAAGAGATAACCAATTACCATATGTAATTTTCGTAACTTTGAAAGATTACATTGTAGAGAACAGTCTACCCTTTTCATTAGAATGATAATGAATTGATTCCAATGTTCAAAGCTTGGAATATATCTGACAAGTTACCATAGAAAAAATCAACATACCTTGAGAGATAGAAGGTTAGATTTAAGGCTATGAACTTACAATAATAAGAAAGATATCTTAGTTATCAAGTGTGAAGAGTATCAATTGAAGATAATCAACCCTAAACACAGTCAAACACCCTCAAAAGACCTCAGCATACTTAACACCAATGCTGACCTATCATTTAGAGCTTAACACAACCATAGCTCAGTTTGAGGTGAGCTGCAAACAAGTCATGGTCAGAGAGGTAAGGTACATTCACAACCCAATTAGGATGTTTCTTACATAGTCACTAGGATACACAGTCATAACCCAAAAATAATGGCACCCATGCATGCTCTTAACCAAGCACAAAAGCTCACTCATTTGAATAAATTTGTTTATAGGACGTTGTCGCACGATTCCTGAAGAGTGTTTTGTAAAATGAAATTGCACGAGGCAAGTCCATTATAAAGGGATTGGAGAAAGAGGAATGGGAAGACCTTATACATCTATGTGACAAAGGATCTTTATGATATGTTCTAGCACATAGTTGACAAAGTCCCTTGCTTGAACATATGATGGGGGGTAAAGGATCATGTGGCACAATGGTTGATGAGGTGTAAATCCATTTGGAAATCACATTATTCTCTTACATATAGAGCTTGGGGTGGATTCTCCTCCAAAAGGAGTCAGTTTTCAAACATATGCCCCATAAATCAAGTGTAATTGATGTTGTTTGTGGCAAGGAAAAAGCAATTGTACATGTTTTTGAAATGTTGAGTTACAAAAGTGTTCTGATTTCAAGCTAAATATCACTTCTTTTCTACCTTGCTTTTGTGGAAAGGCCCTCTTCTAGGTGATGCTTGGATGGTTCAGAAAACATCAAATCCTTATGTTATTCAGTGTGGTTGATTTCTATTGGCTTTCTAAGGAAGCATCATTGTAAAGTTACTTTTCTGAAGGACCCCTCTCTTTTCTTTTATCCTAGAAGATTAAGGAAATTTAAGTAGGAGTTTTCTCTGCTTGTGAGAGTCCAACTCAGTTTTTTGTCGTGACATTGAGTCCATTTATCTTGGTGTGTAGGCTCATATGCTTGCCTTTTGGCATTTCTAGGATGAGATTTTCCCAAGACCCCATTGTTCATGTGATATAATTTTTTTGTTCCACAATGTCTTGATTTGATCTTTTAAGCAATGTAGACAGCAATTCAGAAAAAAGAGTAGGTCCAAGAAACATGCAATTGACTAGATTTGATGCATTCATGTATTTAGAGAACCGATCCAAGGAATAGGTTTACAAAATTTGCAATGAACTGGATTTGTTGCTTTTGTGTAATAAAACAACAGCAAGGCTGGTTTCTCTCACGTGACTATTACATTAGATATTCCAAGTCTTGTGTGTTTGGGTGTCCGATTTGTCAACTTTTTTAGTTTCAGAATTGAACCAATAAAAACCTAGATCTCAGTACAATTACATTTAGTTCACATAATTCTCGAACCCACGTGATGAGAGAAAATACAACCAAGGTTTTTCCAATCTAGCTAGGAAATATTTTGTTGATGATATGGACTGAATCACCATTCAGTATTCAATGAAGGAACTTCTCAAAAATAGAAAGAGAAATAATCTAAGCCCAATGGATGTCATTCACACTAACATCTACACCAGATAAATTGAATTTGTCATGACTAGCTGACAATTGCTGCCCAAAATCCACTCAAGATAATGCACTTTCCCTTTCCAGACAACATAAAGGAGAAAAGAATGGGTGGGGTGTACAGAAGAGAATGAAAATTATCACAACATACCTTTGCCACATGCTCAAGAGTAACAACATTGATAAAAATAGCAGTCCTTAAAGCAATATCCACAAACACCCTACTCCCCTTCAAAGGCAAACACTAACCAGGTTCCCCAAAGCTTGGTTCCAATACCTTACCCACATAAGGATGCATTGGGTTTCCTGTCTTGAATAAATATCCAACTATGGCAAGACCCCATTTCCTTCCATTCCCATAAAAGTACCCTTCAGAATGATGCACCACCCTGCCACCACCCATGCCCACAACAAAATCAACCATTCCCAACCCGTCCGCAGCATGCCTCTCAATCTTTGCTTCCACCAACCACCTCGTCACTGCCCTTATATCATCCAAGCTCAAAGCCTGCCCCTCTCCCTCAATCACCTGCTTGTCGATGACCTGATTCAATAAAACCAACACTTCATCCTTCATCAAAACCCCTGAACCCTTCAACTTCATCAGCGATTCGTTGATGTCACCAGTGTGCACCTTTAAATTATGAAGCTCCATGTAAAAAGCAGTGGCGTGATCCTCTACACTCTCCTCTACCTCCTTCATCCCTTCTACTTCCTTCCTGAACTTCATATCCACCAATTCTAGCTGAAACTACAACATCTTCATCATCTTCTTCAGAAAATCCTCCAGCTTTGCAATCTGGCCCTCTGATACGACATCGCCAAGGCCAGTAGTATTCTTAGCAGAGGGTTTCATGGTCCAATACCACAAATTTTGTCCAAATTCGGCCAGAATAATGAAAATAAAGACCCACTTAGTAAAAACCCTGGCCGCTAGGTGCCACTTCGAAGTTCGCTGAGGATTTCCACCATGGACAGGGCTTTTGCTCCTGTGCACATCCTTGACCCCTTTTTTCTCCCCCCGATCATGGACCTTGTTCGCTAATTTACCATTCTGATGATCAGGCAAAGCATTTTCTCTCCCAGAATCCTGAATATAAACTCTACCATAACTCGAATCCTTACCTTGCAACAAATTCCCATAGGCTTCCATGGCCAAATGTGTTGTTTCTCAGTGAATATTTTTCTCCCTGAGCACGGTCATTTCTGTGAAGTTTCGATCCAGTTCAGAGGCGTTTCACATGCTGAGAGCAGAGGGTCGCTTCCGTGCACTTTGCCGCAGCGGTACAGTAACTCCCCCTCCTCCTGCAGACAGAGACATCGATGTATTGGCAGACATTCTGTTAAATACATGTCGAGTGTTTAATCAGGTTTCAGTTCTTTTTCTACTAGTAGGGTTTTTGAAGTTTTATAAAAAAAATACAGTGAGGTTTGATTCGAAAGATAAATAAATGCTTGCAGTTTTACTAATCCTTGCCACTTCCAATGAAATTTCGGGAGTCCAGAACCCTGGAATGGTTCGGCCGGGGCAATTGTTACCACTGTCCTTCTCAAAACCCTAGAATGGTGTTAATAATGACTTCTGAGTCAAATAATCTGTCGAAAAAACTTAAACATATAAATCTTGAAGCTACCTTTAGCCGTGAAAAACGTTGAGGCGAATACAAGACTATGAATCCACTGTAGGCATTGCTGTTACCTATGAGTAAAGATGGTGGGATGCCTTTCGCTTTGTGAAATATGGCCCATCTTCGGCTTTGGCTTTGCGGAAAGGCACCTGTCAAAATCAAAAGGGAGGCGATTTCACTGGGTTTGGGATGCAGTTTGGCGGGATCCGAGGGCGAGGATGTGCGAGAAAGGAGGAGAGCTTCCTGGACGTTCGATCTGAGAGAGTTTTGAAAAGTTTAGCAGAAGCCCCTGGCTTTGAAAATCTACTCGAGAAGGATTGAGGAAGGGTGGTGCATGCAAGAAGAACGTGGTCATGTGGAGACAAGGGAGGAGTATAAGCACTAACCCAAACACCCTCAATTCCTTGGAATTTGGTAGAGCAATTTATGTTTAAATGGCAATTTAGATTGGTCAAATTGTAATTCTGGGTAATTTTAAAAAAGATCATTTAGTCTAGAACAAGTAAATTTGATCATTGAAATTATGAAATTGCATAAATAGTAGTTTCTATGAATAATTTTAAGCGATTATTATTTTAGGAGACAAGTGGTACTTGGATTATAACATATTTTTAATATGGAAAAATAGTTGTGCATGAGTATAAGGTTTTTTTTATTTTTTTATTTTTTATTTTTTTTCAGTTGAAAAAATAGTTCCTTGATATTCTATTGAATCAAAGGTAACCTTTACATCTTCAGTTCGCTATTCAAACCCCAAATGGGTCAAAACAGATCAGAAATAAAAGAGTATAAGGTTATCATAATAGAAGTCTATTGGATGTAGCTTGGGTGGTTGGGAGGAATGATTGTTACTGTCCCCACCTAGGTTCAACTTTTGTAAGTGACATGATGTTCTTGTTAAGCCTCTATGTAATGATTGAAAAGTGACTCTCACATAGAGAGTGACTACAAATTAAAAATAGCTCACAAGTTATCACATTGAAATAGTAAGCATGTTAATACCAAATTGAGGGAGGATGTTATAAGATCAACTCAAGAACTTGCACCCAAAGCCAACTTTTGAATTGGCAAAACTTTTGGTGTGAGTAATGCCTCATAAGTTATAAACCATATTCATATAGGGATATGCCACTTTAATGGTAAGTACTAATGTCACATAGATAACAACCACAAACTAAACATGGATCATAAGCATGTTAATACCAAAAGATCAACTCAAGAACTTGCACCCAAAGCCAACTCTTTAATTGGCAAAACTTTTGGTGTGAGTAATGCCTTATAAGTTATAAACAATCTTCATATAGGGATATGCCATTTTAATGATAACTACTAATGTCAAATAGATAACAACCACAAACTAAACATGGCTCACAAGGTATGAGACTTAAACTGTAGATGTGTTATTACCAAAGTGAAGTAGGATGTTATCACATCAACCCAAGGACTTGCACCCTAAAGCCAACATTCAGATTCATAAAGCTTTTGGTGAAAGTTGTGTCTTATAAATTATCTTCTTACAGGGATATATCGGTATAAAGATAGCTAGTAGCATCACATGGATGAAACTCACAAACCAAATATAGTTGACAAGGCATGGCACCATAATTGTAGGCATGCTAGTACTTGAGTCAGGGGTGTTATCACATCAACCCAAAACCAACGTTCAGATTGACAAAGTTTTTGGTATGGGTGATGTCTAATAAATCATTTTTGTATAGAGATATGTCACTATAAAGATCTCTACTAACGTTGTCCCATAAAGCAATACACCAAAACCAATTAACAAAGCTTTTAATGCATGCTTTATAAATAACTTTCATTTAAGAACATCATCACATATATACAATAACTATAAATCAAATTTAGCCCACAAAGCATGACACTATTATCATAGATGCACTAAATTTTCATTAACATAAATGTTATGGACAAACAAAGAAACATTATAATCTCCTCCATACTAAATTGTAAAGTGCATTATCTGAATGTAACCCAACATACATGCACTTACTTCATGATTACCAGCTTGCTTAGTATTTCTTGATAAAATCCTCAATTTTTTTCTATGTTACTTCTAGCTCTAGTAAGTTTTCTTCTCCCATAATTGAATTGAATGTATGAATTGTTAATGCTTGTATCATTGAAAGGGATTGGTTACTGTTATAAGGATACCATACAAACAACTTTACTAAAATGTATATTATTGTTAGGCATCTACTTCCAACTAATTAGAGCCGATATTACATATTATGTCAATAAGAGAGGGCACGTTGTTATGTGCTCAATATTTCCTTCATTATTATTTACTCTTGACTACACTAAGTTGATACGCCTCTCGGTCTATCGTATCTTTCCCATATATGTGCCCTTGGAAACCTATAAACCCAATCTATTGGAAAAACAATTTTAGATTACTTTTGTAGCTTTAGATCCTAAATATGCTAATTAAAACGTGTGTCCTACAAAGCTCGAAAGGTTCAAACTCAAAGCTTTGTTGTGATATTATTGAGTACCATGACTTGGTAAAGTTGGATGACATAATGAATGCAATTATACAATGAAGGTGCACTATTTTTTTCAATAGTATAAATCTCAATAAATTAAGTAATGGAGCCTAACAATACAATCTAACACAATATTTGATTTTAAGAGCTTAACAACTTCAATCACAATTCCCTTTGTATAGAATGTTAGTTTAAATTTGTAATAGATCTGGGGTAGAGTACAAATAATTGTGCATAAATGAAGGCTCTAAAACTGGCTTTGTTGCTTGTTCTATCAAAAGGTGTTACAAATTTGCAGGTCTGTGGGGACTATAGGTTAGTAATGGATTGCGTGAGGTTAAAAGGGCTCCAAAGAACATCTTTATTGATGGCCATCTATGAAGAATCGATTCAAATTGTAGGTTTATTCTAGAAGATCAGTTTTCAACATATATACAGGGAGAGAAATGTACAGGTAGATCGTTTGTCCAAGCAGGGGCTACAGGTGGCAGAAGGCATTTGGTTTCAATGAGAACAAAACAATGACAATCTAATGGAGATGGATCCAGGGCCTTTCCCTGAATGAGTTTTGATGTTGTATATAAAATATTTGTATGAGGCTTTCCTCAAATGACAAAACATGAGCTACAGGAATATGAAACTAGAATTTGTCTCTTATTTTGATTTTTGTAAAGTGATAATAATTACAGCACATATATTTATATCATGGTTGTTTTAGGAGCTTTTGTGGGATGTAGTTCTTTTCTTTCAAAACACTAGTCATTAGTGAAGGCAAAAAAAACAGTAAGGAGGAAATCCAGCAAGGAAGCCAAAGAGGAAGACGCAGAGAGGCAAAAAATGCAGGGCAACCAAGCAACAATTGAAATGTCAATGGGGAGAAACACCCGAACAAGGCCTCCCAAGGGAGGATCATCCCACCCTAATCTCAGTAAATAATGTGGCTAGTCTCTTGGAATTGCAGAGGGCTGGGGAATCCTGCGAAAGCTGAAGCAGTAAAAGACCTTCTGAAAATAGAAACCCCGGAGATCCTTATGCTCCAAGAGACTAAGATAGTAGGGGATACCCTTATCCAGATCAATAGAAATAAGTGGAAGAAAAATGCAGGGAAGGCCATCATTGCTAGACGCTCCTCTAGGGGTCTAGCAACGTTGTGGCAAGCCAGGTTGGCTTAAATAAATGACCATGTGATGTAAATTTCATAATTACGTTTTGTATGAATTCCTAGTAATGAAACTACCTTGTTTTCTTATTTGAGATTCCCATGAGACATCAACATTGTTAGAGACACTCTTATGACCAGGTCTAAAATTGTTTTTAAAAAATTCAACACCTTTATTGCAAATACAACAACTTACTAAATATTGTGGAATCTATACACAAATATCCCAGACCCAATCAAGTCAGATATAGTACATTTCAATCCCAAAATTTTCGTGGCTCCTTGGAAAATGGAGGAATGGGCTCACGATTGAATCAGTTGGACGCATTCGATAGAATAAAGAATGGAACACCGATTGCAAGCGAAGATTGCGATGGAGTTTAACAATTTTGACGGTCCGCTCAATCTCGACCCAACCCATATATATCGACCCAAGCCATTTATATCTCAAGATTTAACATCTCCACCCTCCCATTGATATATAATTTCTTCTTTGGTGTGTTTATGTATAACCAATAGGGAGTTTAATCCCCTCCCTCCCGACCACATAAGCTTTCATCTCTTCTTCTTAAAGTTGTATTTTCTTTTATTTTTAAAAATAATGAGAAAAAAAAGAAAAAGGTAAAAATTTAACAAAATAGATTTAAGAAAATTAGCAAAGAAATTGATTGCTATATGGATTTTTTCACCATAACGTCATGTCTGATGTGTTGTCATGGCCCCTAGTCTATAATGTCATCTCTATGTGGGAAATATTTGGCTTACAAGCAATAAATGGTCATTTCAAGTTCTGTGCAACCAAGAATAATTATCATTGATTGGGCCATATTATTAAGTCAAAACATAACATCTAAGGGTAAGGGGCTCATGGGTCATGTGCGATTCCCTAGACGACCTCAAAGGCCCTATATACTACATAGATAATATTTAGCCAATGAGTAAGATATGTCAGTCGTTTTGAGGTTTGACACACCAAGTATGGCTTTCAGTCCCTTGGCCATGATTTGACGTGAAAAGAGTTATTGGGCCAAAAAAAAATTCCTTAGGGCTCATGAACTATGTGTGGGGCCTTAGGCCACCACAAATCCCTATAAAGGGAATATTGGCATGTGAGAAAGATATAGTGCCTCTTTTATGAATTTTGGTTAACCATGGATATTTTTTGTAACTTGAGCAATGGAAAGGTCAAAAGACATAGCCTTAGGCCATAACATTTGCATTTGGCCTATAAGCAAAATATGGTCGTAGAAGATTCTACACAGGGCGTAATAGAGAAATAGGAAAATACAACAACAATGGAGAATCCTTTGCATTTGTTCTTAGAAATCACGCTACCTAATAGAAAATTATAAAGAATCCACATGAGTTGATTCAATACCCAATTCTTTCCATATTCGTTATTTTGATTCAATTCCAAATTCTCTCCATCTTCAATGGTCTTATTGAAGGAAAATGCACTGATTTCTTTAACGGAATGTGGAAGCTAGAAGTTGGGAGGTCATCCAGAGGCTCCATCAGAAAGAATTATCATGACTGATACTTGAGTAATAGGTGGTTTGAGAGCTGCTTGTTATAAATACAAAGCTTCGCAGTGTTGTGTGCTTGATCCGTTAGTCCCGATAATAGAGCAAGCTCACCCGGTTCGTTCTCAGCATCCAACGATCGTATGAATTTGGCCCCTTGTCCCTGTAATTTATTGTAATGTCCCCGGTTTCGACCCCATTTGCATGATGTATATAATGTAATTAATCATGGTGAGGAGCTAAAGGCAAAAGCCCCACCATCGATTTGGTTGTGTATGTTCCGGCAATGGGAATAGTTGCCGGTGGTATCCCGTGCTATTCGGCACATTATAATTCGGCATCATGTAAACACGCACATCAATTAAAATAAACCACAACCAGCTACGGCAGTGCAACGTTAAATGAAAAGGGCATGGTTCCAAAGGATAAGGGGTGGGGAATGTCAAACCTTAGTCTATGGGGGAAAAACCCATATGTTACCACCTTTGTTGTTTGTCACCTTTTGCCTCATCCAACCTTGTCAACCTCTTTAATGCTCAGCTGGTGGTTGAGGAGTTATGGCTGAGGGCATTTATTGCTGAAGTGGTGGTGGTTGTGGGAGGCTGTCAGCCTTACCCAATTTCCCACTCCACCCACGTTGGCCATTCTTCTCCCTCACGCACTCTTCCCTTCCACGGATTTTCCCCATTGTTTTCCATGGTCGGTTGTTCTCACGCCTGGTCTGTTCACCTCATGCATTGGTCGGTGGTTTTCACGTCCTGTTGCTCACCCTCACGCACAGGTTTTCTCACGCAGAGCTGTGGTCTGTTCTTCCTCACGCTGAGGGAAATTTTGCCCATTCGCGTGTTCCTAGGAGGTCTGTTCATCCTCCCGATGACCTGTTGATTCGCGCGCATAGAGGAGGTCGTTTCCCTTCACGCGCAGGCTGGAAATCCTCACACAGAAATCGGGTATGTCTTTCCCGTGCATTTTTCTGTTGGGTGCAAGTTTTTCCTCATGCACAGACTGTATGGGTCGTTTTCCCATGTGAGAGGCATACTCACTGTTTTGTTTGGGGCTGTTGTTTCCCCACGTTTTGTTGGCCATGGTTTTAACCCACGTATTGGGTTGCTGTTGTTTTCATCCACGTTTTGTGGGCTGGGGTGCTCAAATCCGTTTTTGGGTCACCGTTGATTCCCAATATGTTAGCTGGGTCTCCCTGTTCTGGGACTGTGCTTAGTTGCCGTCAATTTTGTTGTGAAATTGGGTCGCTGTTGTTTCCCTGGTTTGGGATGTAGAGGTTGAGTTGTTTTGGCCACGTTAGGGCCAAGAACAACTCCGTGTCGTCCATGGGACTTGAGCTGTGGTCATCCATTGTTTGGGGCTGTCCCTGGTTGTTTTGCCTTCTTCACAGGGATATGAAGGGTTTGTTTTGCTGCTGGTATGCAGTGGTTGTCCCCTTGGGATGTGCTGGTTTGGCTGCTGTTGAAGGCCTGTTAAACCCAGCAGTGTTTGGTTTGGTTGTTTATGCCCCCTTGGCTATGTATAAGCCTACAATTGACCCTTATTCCGGAGGAATCATGCCCAGCTCAGGGGTGGCAGCGTTGCTGAGAGATTGATGAGCAAGCTGGCCTATGGTTGGGTGGAACGTTGCAGCGACGTAGCTGGTTGCGGGTGAATTCCTCATCAAAAGATAAGTGCTGCTGTTTACTGCATCTCTGTAATTTATATTGATGTTAAATGCTGAAATGTTTATGTATGTTTGCTTCCGCTGTATGAATAAAGACTATGCATCTGTGTATGCTTGCAAGCTTTAATTTCGGCATTTGATTTCTGTCAATGTTCATGGGGTGGTTTTCCCGGCGGTGTTTGTTGTTCGTCGCGTCCTCTTCGCCGATTGAGGGACGGGGACGTGACAAAATGGTATCAGAGCTCTAGGTTGCAGCAATGGGCCTCTATGGGCCATAAGGAGTGCAGTGATAGAGGCAGGGTTGCCTTCAGCAAACAGAAATTTGATGGCAGCAAGTTTCAAAAATCGCCTAAGTATTGAACAGTGCTTCGTCGGAGCACTAAGTAGAAGGACTTCCGCTGTGGCAGAAGGATTGGAGAAGTGGACTTCCACTGTTGCGGAAGGGTGGGTGAAGTCCCTCGTCCGCCGTTGCGGAAGAGTTCTCAAAGTGGAACTTTCGCCGTTTCGGGCGGCAAAGCGATCCCACAGCCGATCGTAAAGACCTCCGATCGCCGACACGTTAAGGGGAAAAAGCCACGAAAATGGTCTAAGTGTGAGCAGTCGGACCACTGGAGGAAGTGGAATTCCGCCGTTGCGGAGGGACTGGAAAAGTTAACGCCCGCCGTTGCAGACGAACGGGCGAAGTTTCCTGTCCGACCGTTGCGGAAGGGTTCACAGAGTTAAATTCCGACCGTTGCGGACGAATCCCGGAAGTGTCGTCATTGCGGATGGCGGAGCAATCTCGCATCTGACTCGAGATCCGTCCGATCGCTGACGCCGCAAAAAAATTTCAAAAATTCGGCTAAGGATGGAACGGTCGGGCCGTTGAAGGAAGTGAACTTCCGCCATTGCGGAAGGATTGGTAAAGTCTCCTGTTCGCCATTGCGGAGGGCGAAGCGATCCTGCGTCCGAGCCAAGAGTCAGCCGACGCCCGATGTGGAAAGTTCGTCCAAGGAAGAGCGGACGTCGGAAGGTTGGAGCTTCCAGGGAGCCGCAGTTGCGAAAGGGTTGAAACTCCCAGAGAGTCGCCGTTGCGGAAGGATAGAGATTCCAGGGAGCCGATATGGTGGAAGGGAGATTGGTTGGAGAGTCGATTCAGCGGACGAGATGATGGTCCCGACAGCCGATTAGAGAGACAGCCGACACCCGATTTGCACAGGGAAAATTTTGAGTTTTTCTATGAGATTTCTCAGCCGATTTCAGCTGTTTCTCAGTGAAATTTTGAGGATTTCCAGGGGTTGAAAATGAGAAATTGGCAACGAGCTAATGCGCTAGATTGCGTGAAAATCAACAATTTACAAAAAAAAAAAAACGAGGGCGCTGCCCTCGACCCGCCCTACAGTGGCGGAAGCCACAAGGGGGCAAGCCCCCTTGACCCCCGTCGTCCCCCTGAGACAGTCGCTCTTGAGAGAAGAAGACTCTATGTTTGGGGCAATTTAGTCGAATCTAGAATTCATAAAAGATGAATGATGCAATGGAAGTCTGGTGGCTGAAGTTAACATTCTCGGCCAAAATGCAGCTGTGTGTAAAATGCAAAGGTTTGTTGAAAGTCTTCATTCTTAGAAGGGGTGTGGTTTTCACATCCGAGGTCGGAATGACGCGTGTGAACAGGCGTTGGAAAGCTTATCCAAAAAGGAACGAGGATAAGTGACCAGAATCTAAGCATGGAGCAGCAAAGTGCTGATGATGGCCGTTGTTATCAAATGGACAAAGCTGGATAGTTGCATGCCCAGAGGCAGCAAGGACTATGAAGCCAACCAGCTGCTGTGTGGAAAAGGAATTCCATGAGAAGATGAGGGGTTTGAAAGGGAAGTTTTCATTAGACCCTATCTTGCTGATTATAACTACATTTCCTAAGTTTATGCTTGAAACGCATGAGGATATGTATTACATGCGTAGGATATTGCATGATTGATAAAAATATTGGAAATTATATATATTATAATGTACCACTAATGATGATCATTGTTTTGATGTTGGCATTAGTGGAAAAACCAACAATGACATGGACCCGGATGAATATGTTGCTGATGCTGATGAATGAGACCAGCAACCCTATGGAGAAGGGATGAGGCAACGAGTCCATGACAATAGTTGGTGAGCAAATGTTGCAATCTCCTGCAAGGACCAACCAAATTGGTCATGGAAAGGGTGTAAGTACGACCCATGCAGGTAAGAGTTTTCTTATGACAAATTCCATGGATTGGTCCAAGTAAGAGACCTCATACCATGTGAATATGGGAATGTAGAAAGGTGTCATGCCTATACATGATTGATGATATTGATTATAGTAATGCATCCTATATGAGGTAGCCATGGTTAGGCCATGGTATGGTTGAATGCATAAGTATTCCTGAATCAATGCAAGGTAGCATTGAATGGACATGCATTAAGAATATTTTATGAATCTTGTTGTTATGCATTGAATGTATGCATATGAAGGGTGTGAATGACTAATTGCATAAGTGTAGGTGAAATGTTGTGATGTATGGCATGGATGCATTGAGATGAATGCATGTGGTATGCGGACTAACTAATGACTGAAATGGTGAATTAATGATAATTCTGGAACTGTTTCGAAGTCTGTTATGAATGCAGGATAGTCATGATCAATTGGCTGCCAGAAATGCTCTATTGAAGAGCAAGGTGGTATGAATGATACGCTTGTGAAGTAAGGAGTATCTAACCACTTCATTTAATTGCATGAATGATATGACTATACCTTGCAAAGTTAGCATGATAATGATTGCACGAAGTAAATGAGCTTTGAGAACACTGATGTGACTAACCTTTGACGTAATTGAATTTTATAAATTCTGAAAATGCTTCAGTGATGGTTGTAGCAATGAGATAGTATATGCATACTTACCAAGTGTTTGGTTGATGGAAGCTCATGTATCAGGTAGATCAATTTGAGAATGGCATTGAGAGGTAAGACCCTGACCAATGCTGGAATCTACCATGTAAAAGAGCTTGTTAAATTTGAATTGTGAATTTCAAATATTGCTGACAACTACTAGTCACTATTGGCTTGCATAAGCTTGTGTTTGGTTGTTGAAGCTTGTGTTTCAAGTAGATTATTTTAAGAAAGGCATTGAGAGGTAAGGTCCTGACCAATGCCTGAATCTACCATATGATATGCATAATAGGTTGTTAGGATTCGAATTGTGAATTTCGGATTTGAGAAATTGCTGACAACCACTAGCCATTGTTAGCTCGCATAAGCTTGTGTTTGGTTGTTTGAAGCTTATATTTCAGGTAGATTATTCCGAGAACGGCATTGAGAGGTAAGACCCTGACCAATGCTGGAATATACCATGTAAAAGAGCTTGTTAGATTTGCGTTATGAATTTCAAATTTAAGAAAATGCTAACCACTGATAGTCACCATTGGCTTGCAAAAGATTGTGTTTGGTTGGTTGAAATTCATGTTTCAGGTAGATTCTTTCAAACATGACAGTGAGAGGTAAGTCCCTGACCACTGCCAAAATCTACCATTTATGAGAAGAAGTCTCATGGTTGTGAAAATTAGTTGGTACGGGTTGTTAAATTCGAATTGTGGATTTCGGATTTAAGAGGTACTAACGGCTACTAATCATTGTTGCCTTGTGTGAGATTGTGTCAGGAGGGACACATGGTAAGTGGGTATTCATGTTATGATAGTAAGCATAAAATTATAATGGGCATAGTAATGCTGCTTACAAGAGACCCACAATTGAGCAAGTCAATTTCTGTAGTAGAGTTGCAAATTCTTATTGAATTTGATTGCTAAATGTCATTGCTTGGTTATGGAACGATCAATTGGATTGTAGTATCAGGTAATGATTGACTGTTTGGCTATTTGATGAATGTGTCAGGGGTACACACTGCAGGAAGATCATGTGTGATGACCTGCAAGAGCCAAACTTCATGGGAAGGTTTTCCCTTATCTTGGAAATGGGGTTCGGGTGAACCTCCATTAGACATTTTGAAAATGTCTCATCTGCACTGCATGTTTGGTGATAACATGGGTGAGATGGTTTGGATTATGTCAGTGAGACATGTGTGGATATGAAACGTAAACAGGAAACAGGGATGGGGCCTTGGTTCGCTTAAACCTGGTGATTGGAAACCACACAGACAGAGCTAGAGGGCTGACTTTCTTCTCCACAACCTCGGGATAGCACTAGAAGGGAATGCAGGGCCTGAGGGACTGAGTAGCAAAGAGGGGACTGATTCCTTGTGCTGGGTGTGTGTGGGTGTTATAGAAGTTAGTCTAGTTCTGGTGTAGGTGTTCCTAGCTCTGCAGCAAGCTCACCAGCTTAGCATTCAGTTTTCTCAACTCCTTGACGGTGCCTAACCGATACAAAGGCATACTGCGACAGCAAATGGATAAGTGTTATGTGACCCTTGATATGAATATGCATGTTTAATTATTAAATTCCATATGTAGAACATGTTTTGATTTATTTCCATGATGACCGATTGCTTGAGCATGCATAGGGCCTACATGGCACACACCGGAAGAGAGTGCACACTTTTCCGATGTCGAGTCATGAAAGGGTTTTCAATATTGATTACACTCTGGGGAGTGGACGCACTCCTGGTGTCTCAATAGTTGATAGTGAATGATATGAAATGTGATTACAGTTTTAGAGCAATGATGCTGATGATTTTGCATGTATTTCTTGCGTTGCTTGTGTTGACAGGATAAAGGTAAAGGTAAATGGTTGATATAAGTGTATGTTGGTATAAGTGTATGTTGGTATAAGTGCATGTTGGTATAAGTGTATGGTGATATAAGTGTATGTGTC
>LPNX010485631.1:0-39757 GCA_001517045.1 Pseudotsuga menziesii
TTATGGTTTATGGTTATGGTTTATGCCATATGGCTTATGATTTATCGTTTATAATTAGTGAATCTATGATCACTATTTAAATTTTTGCATACAAAATTTGATTATATTTATGAGATAATGCACCATATTTTATCTTTTTCTTAATTGCCGAGTCTGGCCGAGTCTGGCCCGAGTCTTTCCCGAGTCTTTCCCGAGTCGGCGAGTCATATGCTAGCCGAGTCTTTGCCGAGTCCGAGTCGTGCAACATTGATTATTACATCAAAACTTAATTGATTAACCACCAAATTGTAAAGTTAATTAATTAGGAAAAATCAAAATAAAAGTTAAAATCCTAACGAAATTCCGCAAGACTACAAGATATGGCTAGCATGGTCATGGACAACAACTTGAAACCTTAGCCACCTCATGGGCTTGATTATTAGAACGCCAATTCACCACTTTGGAGGATTGGTGAGTGAAAAACCAAACCAATTAAAATTGTTAATTAACAAAATTAACTGGAAGGAGAAAAAAACACTCGGTGAAGATGACTTCCCTGATAATAGAGTCCATGGTGACATCCTTAGAGGAATGACCCATGCTGACATATAAAGTTACATTTATTATCCCACGCAGGGGAGCGAACATTTCGTGTACAAAAGAGGAATAATTGCCCTGCTGAGTGAAAAATCCCTAGGATTTTTCCATGGTGCAAATTGTACAATATGTGCATCTGCAATGTACACGACGTTGCCACCTAGTCGATATAGGTGGGCAACACTCCACAAAATCAAAATCGGGGTAAATCAAGGAGACCCCACTATAAAAAGCCACTCCAAAGCATTTTAGCATCTGATCATATTTTCTCCATTACTCTTGTACATATAGTATTCTTGTTACCACAGAAAAAGATCAGTAATTTTATTCAATAAGTACAAAAATACATATGTCAGATGCCTTACAGCATTCATAAAAGCCAGTGGAGGACCAAATATGTTCCTTAAACTCCTAAAACTTTCCAACATAGCTACAAAATATCCTTCTAACTATTGTCGGTATCTGTATGAATCTCAGCTATCATCTCAGAACATATAGGAGATCCATTATACATCCCAAAATCACTTCTCAAATGATAGTCCAGTTCTACATATAAACAAAAAAGTAGGCCTTGGTCTAAACATGGATTTAGTTCCATCAACATAAAAATACTTAAAAATGATAATCAAAGAAATAGGACCATGTTAATAGAAAGATTGATGTAGGTATTTTGATAGAAGGCTAACATCATTTTCTATAATCTGGCAGGCTCCTTCAACCAACTGCACCCATTCCATTGACAAACCATCAGCTGATTGGTTCCTTTCCCTGTATATGGGGTCAAATGTGATAGAAGCAAAATTGGAAACATTACTACCTATCTCATCTGGTAATGGCTGTAACATAAAATTCCTCACCTCACATTGTTATTCAACCATTTAATCATCAGAAATGAATCTCTGAAGACCTGCAAATTGGAAACACCTCTTTCAGCAGCGAAAGTAAGAACCAATTTTTTTTTATAACCAAAACAATTAATTTTTTTTATTTATTTAAAAAGAATAGATTGGGCTTGCACCCAATTACAATTGTTCTGAAGAATTCAACTTCTTACATCCAAAAGACTTTTGTCATGGAATGGGATGCATTAGACAAGATCCTTCATTCACTCTTAACATTCCAGGAGGAAGAAGACACCCCTGATTGGCTTTGAAATCTGCCATTTTGTTCAAATTGCAAAGAATGTTGTAAGAGTTAACTGGATCACAATCAATCAAATTAAAGTGCACCCTTTGCATGATCACATTCAGGATAAGAGAATTTAGCATTGAAACTGAATTTAAGGTTTTAATGATAATCTTAGAATCTCCAAAGATTTGCAGGTTATTATGGCCTGCTTCCTTTGCAAGTTGGCAAGCTTTCAGGAGAGCTAATAATTCTGCCCGATTATTTGTAGTTTTCCCAATTCCCTAGCTGAAACTAATTTCTAGTTTTCCGCCTAGATAAAAAATCAAGCCCCCTGCCCCAACTTTCCTCGGGTTTCCTTTTGACGCCCCATCAAAGAAAATTGAGGCTTTATTTTTGGATTGCCACCAATCTAGAAAATCTTTTTTTCTAAAAGTCTGACCTGCCAATATGGTTTAATAACAGGCCTACTTAAGCCCTTCTGAATTTTATCCACTGTTTGCAAACCGAGCCAATTATGTTCGGCAACTAAATTAGTGCCAACTATTCAAAGATTCCCTGCTGCTTCCAAGAGAAAAGCCTTAGCTTTTTATGCTACAATTTCTGGTTTAGGAATTTTGCTGTTGAAGACCAAGTCATTTCTAGCCAACCAAATTTTCCACCAAATGAATTTTGGAATGGCTTGCCAGATTTTTCTTCAAACATGACTGGAAGAGAGAGTACTGGGATACCTTGATTGCCAATTTTTAAACAGAGTAACTGGTTCAGCGAATAAAGGAAAAAAGGAAATAGGCAGCCCATGTAGAACAAGAGCCCATACTTTTTGAGCAAAAATGCATTCAACCAGAATGTGAGCTGTAGATTCACCAGATTGTTGGCAGAAACAACACCTGTAAGGTCCAAAAAAATCTCTTTTGATCAAGTTTTCTCTAGTTAATAATTTCTGGTGCATTATAGTCCAAATGAAAAAATTAATTTTTGGAACACTGGGTGTGTTCCACACCAATTTCCACAGAGCAGCGTTGTGAGAGCCTGGCGGACCAGAATGGGCTGAATGCAGCAGGTTGAACCCAATTGCTGTTGAATAGGAACCGGTTGATCCCCATCCCCACGTGTCTTTGCAATCACGGTGAATTGGGGCGATGCCAGACAATTTTTCTAGAAATAAATTGATGTGGATAGAGCTATTGGCAAGATCGCGATCTGACAGAGAGGGGAGTGACCAAGCGGTCAAATTCCCATTTCCGTCCCATTCAGAGATATCAGACAATCTGATAATTCCTTTGCTTAATTTTTTTTTTAACTCCAAAATAGACTCATCATTCTGAAGTGAATCGTGGCCATTAATATTGTCCTCCCACAGAAGAGTAGTTTTGCCATTGCCTGGGATTCGGTACAGATGTTGGACGAAGAAATTTAGACCTTTCCTGCACAAATTCCATATATTGGATCCTTTAGGGGTGTTTGCAATTTGAAGATTTCGTAACTTTCCTCCCTGTAGATATTTTTTCTAGAAGAGATGACTAACCGGATGCATTTTGTTGAAAAACAACTGCCATAATAATTTGCATCCCATTGCTAAATTGGACATTCCTGGATCTTTGATTTGCAAACCGCCTTCGAGAACAAGTTTTTTAATAATTTCCCACTTAACCAGGTGCATGCGGTTCTGGATTCCTTTCCCACCACTCCATAGGAAGTCTTTGATCAATTTTGAAATCTGATCCAGAATAGCTTTAGGCGCCAGGAGAAGAGAAGATTGGTAAATAGGAATAGATGAAAGGATTGATTTGATCAGAATGATCTTTCTTGCCTTTGTAAGCCAATGACCTCCCCACGAAACAATCTTTGCTTTAATCTTATTAACAATTTCCAGCCATAAGGACGGATTATTTTGTCCCAAAGTGAGAGGTAAACCCAGATACTTGACCTTATCCCAAGTGGCATAACCTTCAAAACCCAAGATCTGCGAGATTTTATCCATTTTTGGTTGATCTGTATTCCAACCGTACACTGCACTCTTTCGGATATTGATAAGAGCCCCAGAAATGATACAAAAATGATGCATAATTTCAGAGAAGACTCTTGCCATTTGTAAGGAAGCTCCACCCAAAACCAAGGTGTCATCTGCAAAAAGAGCATGGTTAATAGCTTCAACTCCAGCTGCTGCAGATATGCCCGGAATGAGCCCGTCAAATTTTTCTGCGGTTAGCTTTCTACTAAGAGAGTCGGCCATAAGAATGTACAGGAAGGGCGATAAAGGGCAGCCCTGACGAAGCCCCCTGGAAGCTTGGAAGAAGTTTGCTGGTCTACCATTTACTAAAGGAGCTATTCAAGGATTGGTTATGCAAGCTTTGATCAAGTTTAAAAAGGCAGAACTAAATCCAAAAGAGTGGAGAACAGAGAAAAGAAAGGAATGCTTTACCCAATCAAGGGCATTTGCCATATCTAGTTTGATAAGTATGCCCTTTTCCTTCCGAAGAAAACTGGAATGCATAGCTTCCTGCACTTGAATGACATTATCCAGTATATGTCTACCTTTTACAAACCCTCCTTGCAGAGGAGAAATCAGCTTTCCAAGCAAAGGCTTAAGTCTAGTTGCTAAAAGTTTAGAAAGAATTTTATAAGACGCATTACACAAAGAAATAGGTTTAAATCTATCAAAGGAAGATGGATTAGCTTCTTTAGGAATTAATGCGAGAAAGGTGGAGTTTGTGCTGCCACCCACTTTGGCTTTTGCCTGAAAAGCTTTTGCCATTCGGAGAAGGTCTTTCCTAATGACTGTCCAACATATTCGGTAAAAGTGAATGGAGAATCCATCAGGGCCAGGAGCACTGTTCGGCTTCATGGACCATATTACATCAATAATTTCTTGTTCCGAAAAAGGTTGCATTAGATCTTCATTTTCTTCCTTACTAACCAGGCTAGGAATATTGGACAAAAATTCAGAGTTGAATTCTGAATTAGAAGAGTCTTCTTCCTATATAGTTTCTGGAAATGAGCTTCAGCTAATTGTTTGATTTGAGAAAATCCTTTTACCATTTCACCGGACTCGGAGAAAATTTCCGAAATATTATTTTTAGAAATTCTGGCTCTGCACTGCTTATGAAAGAAGGAGGTATTCCTATCTCCAGCTTTCAACCAAGTGCTTCGAGACTTGAGTCTCCAGTATTCTTCTTCACGTCGGAAAGCTTGGAAGGAATTAAATTGAGCTTTTTTCTCTTTTTCAAGTAAAGCTGAAGTAATTTCTGTCTCTTCCATTTCAAGTTGGATTTTCTCCAAATTTTGAAGGGCTTCTCTCCTCTCACTAATTGGATTTTTTTTATGCTTGACCCAATCCTTTAGCGCTGTTTTAGTATTAATGATCTTTCTCTCCCAAACAAAATTCGGGGATCCAACAACTGGAATGTCCCAAGCCATTTTTACAGTACTCTAAGAACCAATTTAATAGCCATCAGTTCTTGTGCATTGTTGAAAAAATGGGCATCGGCAATACAACTTCTTGGCAACATCGGTGAAAAAATTGACAAACCAAGGCAACTAGCAAGCATTAAAAAATACAAAATAAATTCATTTCAAATTTTTAATCATATAGACACATTGCCATGTAAATATAGAAAAGACACCGATATATATGATGTAGTGGATGCCAAATAAAAAATGATACAACATAATCGATACTGAATCCTGAGCCCTGATAGCTGTCTAATCAAGGTCTCGAAAGTGGACAAAACTATGATGTACCACTTGGCATTTGTATAGGATGGTTGAGAGGAGAGGAGTCCAAGAAGGTGTATAGTCAGCAATCCATTAATTGGAAAAGTTGTCTTCTTATCTATGTTCATAAGCTCGTTGTGGTTCTCAAGGCTTACATTGGAAGTATCTTAGCCATGCCATGAATACAAAGACAAGGAAGTTGCAATCTAAACCCTAAATCCACAAACATGAATGTATACATATATGCTAATATTTTGGTGTCTTCCTATTTAATAACAGTGTTTGCAAAAGGTGAATGTGGTGGTTAGTTAAAGTGTGCAAGACAATAGTTGAAGCTACGTCTCTAAGTTTTTTTTGACATAGATGGTGTTCTAGAATATATCCAGGTTTCAATATTTACTAATTCAATACCTCCAATCCTACCCTTGAATCAAAATTGAAATCCTCATTGCACCAAATGCTGCACAATGCACAGACATAGAAAAGAAATGTCACTTTTTTCTAGTCATCTTGCTTCAACAGAACTGTTATTTGATGCACTCTTGTTGTTAACCTGCCTTCACTATATGATTTCTAACTCGCATTTCTTTGTGAAGGAATGTTGAGAAACTACATACCTAGTTTGTTCAAGACTTTATAAGATTGCCTTTACTATATGATTTCTAAGTCTCATTTCTTTGTGAATGAATGTTGAGAAACTACATACCTAGTTTGTTCAAGACTTTATAAGATTCTATTGATTAACACGATAGTTCATAAATGTAATTAAATTTGGTCATTCAACTCACTCCAGCTTATATACTCTCATAGTGTCATGTTTCTGCACCAGCTGTCTAGAATAAAGGAAAGTAAAATAATATACAAGTTTGAAAATAAATTGTTGACATTTGAAAGACTTCATGGCTTGAAATACACATGTTGACCAACTACAGGGGGGGTAGTTGTTGAAGAAAATTAAATGATATCTGGTAACAAAGTAAATGTATAAAAAAGAAATTGTAAACCCCTCAACAGTGTGGCATTTTCTTCACAACTCTAACATGCAAGTGGCTGCAATAAGGTAATTGCTTCTCTTTTTGTAGTTTTTTGTTTGTTTGTTTAATATATGTAGATTTAAAAAAATGCAGAAATGACTAGTAGTTGTAGAAAAATTGACATATCCAAATCAAAAGAAAGGATTGAGGGACTTACCAATGTTGTGTAGGTTTTCCTTAGTTGCTTACACATTTATTTTGATTATAAGCTCCTCGATAATCACTTACAACATTACAACCAGTCTTGCACAATGTTATCAGAATCAGACTGGTTTTGCTAAAATTAGCTGGTTCCACTTGTTTACAGCACTTTCTGGTCTAAATGGCACCTCCAAACTGGAAATGGCTGGTTCTGTCCTGAACCGGCCTTATTTGCTTGAACCGGTAGGTTCCGTATGGACACATATAGGTCATGTGGGACAACGGCCTTATTTGCTTGAACCGGTAGGTTCCGTATGGAGACATATAGGTCATGTGGGACAACGCTTTTTTAATTAAGTTTTAAAAAATAAATTAAAATTTGGTTTCCTAAAACCCTAAAATCATCCCTAAAGCCCTACCATTGCTATTTAAAGAGCATCTAACTCTAAGGTGTATACTCTCTAACATCTCATTTGTCCAACTTTATTAGTAAATTAGTAATTACATGACTACTATGCATATGTTTGGACTTTGGACTCTAGAGGTCATGTGGAGCTTCTTTTTTGATGTTTTGGTTCATATATGGATTGCCATAGGTGTTGTTTTGGTTATAAGCACCCTTACTTGCTATATACATGAGATAAATTTGCATATTTGTGTCTAATGGTTTGGATTCATATGGATGTACATGAATATATCTATGTTGCACTGGCCTTGGGGACGAGGGGATGCGGGGACGAGTTTTTCGGACGGCTAGAGGGTACCCCCAATTTTTCAGGGGACGATAGGTTGGGGACAACAATTACAATATATATATATATATATATATATATATATATATATATGTATGTATGTATTGAGATAAAAATAAGAACTAATTATAAAATTCAAATTACAAAATGAAATAAAAAATATTTTCCATAGCTGATATATTGGTTATGAAGTGTTTCTTCACTTTGGTGACCACAATTTAGGATGGCCAAAGTAGAGGGTGTGACTTCCTACCTTACTAGGATATCTCAGGTGAGAGATGAGCTTGAAGCAGTTGGGGAAATTGTTTTTGGCAGTGAGCTAGTGCGGACAGCTGTGGGTGGGGTAGCCAAGCCTTGGGCTGTTTTTGTGGAGGCTATAGTTTCCAGGGAGAACTTTCCTTCTTGGGATAGACTTTGAGATGATTTCGTGTAGGAGGAGACTCAAAGAGGTCTTGTGCAGGGCATCTCTTCCAACAGTAGGGAGGATGAGGAAAATGTGGCTTTGACTGCAAAAGGAAAGAAAAAGTCCAAGAAGGGCCCCAAGCAGGGTGGGCCTAAGAAGCAACAGGAGCAGCAGGGTGGACAGAAGAAGGATTTGAGCAAAGTCAGGTGCTTTTGTTGTCGTGGGTTTGGGCACTATGCCTCGCTGTGCCCAAACAAGAAGAAGAAGAAGTAGCGGACCACAACTTCAACAGAGATTGAGGAGTATGCAACAGATTCGAGAGAGAGTTTTCTCTCTATGCTAGATATGTATAAGAGAGAGAGAGAGCATCCATCATCACCAGCGTTGATATAGAGGTTGAGAGGGAGTATTCTTTGTTCACCGACCATTCTTTAGATGCATCCACCACTAACACTTCGTACATTGACAGGGGAGCCTTGAGCCACATGACAGGTGTTCGGGAGATGTTCTTGAGCTTTCACGGGAAGGCATAGATGTGGAGGTTGTGTTGGGGGATGACATAGTTGTCAGAGTTGTTGGGTGTGGGACCGTTACATTTTAGAGGGAGTCCATGAGTACCATGACTTTGAGGGATGTGTTGTTTGTCTCTGGGATGAAAATGAACTTGATATCAATTTCCACGATTGAGGACAAAGGACTTGGGGTGTACTTCCTAGATGGACATGTGCGTTTTTTTCCCAAGACTGTAGGATCATCTGCCTCTTATGCCATTGGAGTCAAATGTGGGAAGCTATACAAGCTCTTATTTCAACCCCAACATGCTTTGGCACATAGCAGTAGCAGTGAGCTTTGTGAGTCGTGGCATCGTAGGATGGCTCATCTGCATGATCCTGCTTTGAGGATGTTGAGGGACATGGTTACAGGTTTACCAGAGTTCAGCACAGAGCACAGTGATGTGTGTAGAGGGTGTGCTTTGGGAAAGTACACCAAGATTGCTTTGTCGAGCAGTGATAACAGGTCAAGAGGGGTGCTTGATTTGATACATTTAGATTTGTGGTCCTATGTCATCTGTTTCCCTTACAGGTTTTGAGTATTATGTGACATTCATCAATGACTATTCCGGGAAGACCTAGATCTACTTCTCGAGGAGCAAGAAATCTGAGGAGGTCTGGTAGAGGTTCCAAGAGTTCAAAGCTCTTGTGGAGAATCAGATTGGGAGAAGGATTTAGGCACTTTGATCAAATAATGGGGGTGAGTATAACTCCAAGGAGTTCGATGAGTTTTGCAGACAGGAGGGCATACAAAGACAATTGATAGTACCATACACTCTTGAGCAGAATGGAGTGGCAGAAAGGAAGGACCGTTCTATTGTGGGAGCAACAAGAGCCATGTTACATGATCAAAGTATTCCTTTCTTCCTTTGGGCCGAGGCATGTAGTACAACTGTATACCTTCAGAATGGGAGTCCCCATCGTGCCTTGGGGAGCAAGACTCCCGAGGAGATGTTCACAGGCAAGAAGTCTGAGGTTGGTTAGTTTTGCATATTTGGTTTCCTGACTTATTCACATGTCCTTTCTGAGAAGAGGACAAAGCTTGAGCTCACTGCAAAGAGAAGCATCTTTGTGGGCTATGGTGAAACTTCAAAGCCTTCCACATTTATCTTCCTGCCCAGAGGAAGGTTGTTGTGAGGCGGGAAGTGAGATTTGAGGAGGAGCGGGACTTCAGGAAGTCCAGAGAGTCAATGCAGGAGGAGCAGCAGGCTCCCACACCTCAAGCAGCTTCACAGGTACCGACAGTTCAGAGTACAGGTTCACAGGTTTCTGGGGTGACTAGGCCACATGTTACAAGCACAAGGTCTTCAGGTTCAGTGGTTCAGCCAGTAGGTACTTCAGGGACAGGTTCTGGTTCTAGATTTATTAAGCACAAGGACGTACCTTAAGATTTGGTGAGAGTGTTTTTCTGAGTTTTGTCTAGTTGTTTAGCTGACTTTCCATTTTGGGTTTGTTGAGCCATTGCCAAGTTCAAGTTCTATGGATTTGGTTTTATATAGCTTTTAGATTATTCATTGAAGGATTCTTCTTCAGTTTTTGATTATGACAATATTATTCAAATGTTTTATTTGGTATGTTGATTAGTTGGGATGAGAATGTAGTGTGTAATAAAATGCTTCATAATGGTTACGCATATCTAATGCATTTCTCTAATACAACTTGCTGCAAAAGATACACTCATTTGATTTCAAAGAAACTTTTCACTTGATTTTAAAAATTACAACTTTGATTACAGAAGGTCTTGGTTTTTATTGTCTATGATTGCAATGCACATATCAAACTTATCTTTTGGTGCCTTATTTTGCAAAGGTTCAAGAAATGGAAAAGGTCTTAGAAAATGTTAAGGGTGCAATTCCTCATCGTGATGTGATCCGTTCACTTGCTGAGAAATTCAGGTATCTGAAAGATATGTATTTGATTTTACTTATTTAGAGATGGAAGTGGCAGCTAGATCATTTTTGAGTTTCTAGGGATTGTGATTTGGAGGTGTGAAATTTCCACATTGCAATGTTTTCTTCTTTGAAGTGATAAATTATAACAACATGTTGCATTGAAAAGCAGTGCATCACCAGAAAGGGATGGGAAAATTCTTGTACAAACAAAGCAGGTCCAACTTTGAAATTCTACTCCACCATTGTTGTCTTGATACATTTATGGAAATGTTATTTGCTAGGCATCTCCTTTCTCTGATTTTGATTCATTTTTTAATTTCAACTTTGTAATGCAGGTATGGACTTGGTTTCAAAACAAGAGGTATTCACAAAAATCAAAATCTATAAAGGTGCAAGGAAACACTGCCCCTTCACCTCGTGATGATTCATTACCAAAGAGAACTGTGACTAGTTCTGCAGCTGTCCCTTCAGGTGCATTTCTAGACTATTCTCTTCTAGTGAAACTGGGTTTTATTTCCTTGTGCACTTTATTTTATGTCTGCTTATCTTCTATAGTCCAGAATAACCCAGGGAACAATATAAGTAGATGGACTTGTACCTTTGAACAATATATGCAATTATTGGGATAATCTCTCTCTCTCTCTCTCTACGATATACATACTTTAGTCTTTCTCACATACTATCTGACTACATATTGTTAGGGTATATACAGTGAAATTCATAACCTCTTCCATACGCTACTAGAACTAAGGTAAAATCTGAATATGGCATATGCTATGGACTCTAGAGATTGGGTATCTTTGATCAGTAGGGCTCCCTTAGCCAGGGCCTGATGGCATATGTCATCATGCTACATGGTACAAAAAGCAGACAGAGAGCTAACCTTATCCTCAAAAACAGACTTACACCTGATCTTCAAGAGAATAAATAAGGCCGATATCATCAAGCATTGCTAGATCCCAGTGAAGGCAGAGCGAAGCAGAGAGGGGCAATCTCCGAACAAGGAATGTACAGTCATTTAATGCTGCTTTTTTTCGCTGTTGTAAATTCAGATATTTCTCCAATGAGCATTTAGTAAAATTTCTCTCTCTCTACTGGTTTTCCCTTTGTTTTTCCAGGGGCATTTCCCAAATTCTGTGTCAAAGTGTGTGATTAAATGCGATATTCACTGTTTTATGTCCACTGCAAATTTTCAGTTCTTAGTCTTCGTATTTCAGCTTATAGTTCCATTTGTATGCTTAAGGGGTTTACTTGCATTAATGGTAAATGATATTGAAAATTGAAATCGGTGCAATGACCAAGTATTTGACAAAATTTCAACAACAAATGCATTTCAGATGGGAATGGTGGATATCCTCATATGTATAAAATGGAGGTTGTAGCCTCCAATCATATTCACACTTAATCTATCCAAAACTGATTGCATCCTCCAGGGATTTGATCTAGTGTATCCAGATGTGTGGTGGATGACTAGAAAGGAGACAACGTCTGATTTGAATTAAGGTTGTGCATGTGACAAGGTTAGAGTCACCATACAATGCCATTAATTTGCACAAACTTTTCCTAGCAGTGGGCTTTTCACAAACACATACATGCCATATGATGGAACTTCGAGGACTTTAAGCACGGATTTGCATGAGAATTATATTGGCTAAACTTTGTGTTTTCGCCACCCTTTTTGGTCTTGTATGCAACTTGTGTTTGTGAGGTTTGTTTTGTACAAATATCAAATCTTTTATTTACAAGGAACTTACTAGAATGCACATGAGTGTAGGGGAATGTACATCAATGCATATGGAATGCAGGGACGTACCAAAAGTGGCTTTCTATAGCTCAGGTCTACTATGAGGAGATTTAAACAGTAGCATTGTTTCGTGGTTTGGAATACGTACGCATGTAATTTGATTGCTTGAGCACCAAGTTAATCACTTTAATTATTAAACTAATAATTTATTCATTTTAGCTTACCTATTCTTATTAAAATATGCTTACAATTATATTATTTATTATATATATCCTAAATTGTTTTCCTTCTCTTTAACCCTAGCATTTATGATTCAAGTCTATTTTATCTCCTTTAATGTCTTAATAGCTATTTCTCCTTCCAATTCTATTGAACTCATCATTCTTATTTTTGCTTACAAGAACTTTGTTTTGATCTTGTTAATCTTGAAAATAGACAGAGTGTCCACTTGAAGAAGATTAAATACAATAATCTAGAAACCAAAAAAAAACCATTCCAATGTTAACTCATCCTATTTTGAAGCTCAACTCAAGTAGATTTGACTTCCTACAAGAAAATCACATCCAACCAGAAACGTTGCAAACCACTACGAACAATCTATTTGTGACCCGGGATTGTCATCTCTTGTACACTCCAAGAATAATTATTTAAATATACAAAATATTAACATTGTATTAATTATTATTGTTGAGCAATATTATAGTGCCGACTACTACTTATGGGTGTCTTCAGTGTGAATATACATTGTTATTTATAGTAATAATATTTAAAATTGTATTCAAGAATGAAATTGGAAAGATTCTCAATGTCAATTGTTTTTCATGGGCATATAAAGGTATATTCAATCCATTTCCTTGCCCCATACATTCAAGACATAGATTCAGATGCTTGTGACAACATGGTGTGTGGGAGTGAGGAGTAGGTGCATAGTGAATCACCTCAGGTTTCCTAATGCACCCACAATTATGGAGTGAAACTCTAATTATGGCAAGATTGCTTCTCATTTGTATGAATTTTATGTTATAGTATTTTTTGTTTTTATGATAACTTAAGAACATGTGTTATCTTGGGGGAGGTCACAAGTTCGATTCTGGCGGGGTAGGACTGCACATATTGACTCATCATAGTGAAGCTGAAAAGGTAGGCATCCCCTTGATGTGAAGTCTTGCTCCATGTTGACCTATGAGTTATTGGAATATGTGGCTTGCAGGTTGTTGCATATACTCTTGGGAGGTTGCTAAGTTCCCATGATAAAAAAAAACAATGGCAAATGATAACTATGCATTTCAAGGTTTCTAAAGTTTCAATGGAAGTATAACCTTAAATAAAATGCCTAAAAAGGAGTTGAAATCTAGGCTCAAAATAACAAGGAAAAGTAAATAACATGCATAATCAGAAAAAATGTTAGTTTTTGGTAGCTCGGGGGTACTTCTGCAGTGATGGTGCCTAGCATGCAGAAGTGACCGTGCAAATGTCTCTCTAATGACTCGACTTTATAAAGTTAAGTGGGGTACTTTTATTATTTAATGAATAAAATTGGCTTTTTATAAAGTTTGGAGACTCAAGTGTTTTAAGTGATTTCAACTTGAGATTAAGTCACATGGTTTAGATCATGTGAAGTAAAGTTTAATCTTGGTCATTGAAATTTATGGTTAGGGTAGTTATTCATTAATGAAGAATAAAAGGAGATGTGAGAGAGAGATGAGGCACATTAGAGAGAAGAAATTTGGAGATCTAAAAGGATAAGAGGGAAGCACGAGGGAGGGTGCATTTCCTAAGGCAAGTTGTGGACAGGCATTCCAAGAAATTTCAGGATTTATGGACTGTACAGCAAGAAATATGAAGTCTGTACATCAGATTCGAAGGCTGTACTTAAGCATTTAATGCACAGAAATTATTTCCAGAGATTGACATAAATTTGAAGACTGCATTTATTGTTGACAGGGCATACAGTTCAGTCCTGTACCGTACAGCAGATCTGGGCACTGTTTTCAAGGAACACGGACAACAAAGTACAGGCTATACATGCTCTACACATTGCTGGGCACATTTTTCAAGAAATGTACAATCATTTAATGCTGCTGCTTTTCGCTGTTGTAAATTCAGAAATTTCTCCAATGAGGATTTAGTAAAATTTCTTTCCCTCTACTGGCTTTCCCTTTGTTTTTCCAGGGATATTGCCCAAAATCTGTGTCACAGTCAAAGTGTGTGATTAAATGTGATTTTCACTGTTTTATTTTCGCTGCAAATTTTCAGTTCTTAGTCTTCGTATTTCAGCTTATAGTTCCATTTGAATGCTTAAGGGGTTTACTTGCATTAATGGTAACTGATATTGAAAATTGAAATCGGTGCAATGACTAAGTATTTGACAAAATTTCAACCTCAAATGCATTTACGATGGGAATGGTGGATATCCTCATATGTATAAAACGGAGGTTGTAGCCTCCAATCATATTCACACTTAATCTATCCACAACTGATTGCATCCTCCAAGGATTTGATCTAGTGTATCCAGATGTATGGTGGATGACTAGAAAGGAGACACCGTCTGATTTGAATTAAGATTGTGCATGTGACAAGGTTAGGGTCACCATACAATGCCATTAATTTGCACAAACTTTTCCTAGCAGTGGGCTTTTCAGAAACACATACATGCCATATGATGGAACTTCGAGGACTTTAAGCACGAATTTGCATGAGAATTATATTGGCTAAAATTTATGTTTTCGCCACCCCTTTTGGTCTTTCTTCCCTTGAAGGAGAGGCCCTCTCAAGTCATTATACGAAGGTCCCTTTAATCCGATCCAACAATTGTACTGACTTCAAACATGGAATGGTAGAATGGGTTGTTCATGGCTATGTTGAAATGAATGTCAATCCATAGAAAACATCTGGCATTCACATATGCCTTTTGACGATTTCTCACATCTAAATAACAATTTATTTATTTTTAATGCCTGAAATCTCTCAGTGAGAAAATTTGCATTTGTTACGTGGACACCGTGGACACCTGCTATCGACCAATCTCGGCAGGTATGGCTGCCACGCAGCACTTGTCTTAATATGGTAGGTGGGTAAAAAATCTATAACTTACTATCTCAAATAAACAAAAATGAATTGTTTATTTCCATAAAAGTCACAATGTTTCCTTCAGTCACGATTCATCGCTTTTTCCTTCAATTGGAAATGCTGTTATTTGTCATAAAATCGAAAAATAATACAAGCGATTATTCCTTTCTCCAGCAACCTAGCCACAACCAATTAACTGAGCGACTGTATGTTTCTTGACCCGATGCCTTGCCGATAGTGACCAATTTCTCTGCTACTCCCTGGAAGGTTGTTTTGGGTAATAAGAGACAGAAATTGGAAGAGCAGCCATGACACAAGAATTACACACAAAACAATATTCGTATATATCTTTCAAACCCAAATACAACACACTTATAAAAGTGTTATCAGATCTAACTTGTTCTAATCTTGGAAAGATAGGTTGAGAGAATATCTCAACAATCTCCAACAACCCTAACAAGTCTCAAACCAAATCTATTAATGAAAGCATTATTTCTAACACTCCCCTTTAATGCTTACATTACAAAACACACATCAATACTAAATCACAAATATTTTATTGTCTGATTCATAGTCTGGCTGGTCTTCACTAGCACCTGCACCCACTCTGATGCCTCTGGACTGCGCTCTTTCTCATCCTCATATTCGAGCTTACCGCTTCTGACCATCATTGATGTACATGTAGAATTGACAATATTGACAAACTCGTCCTGTCGGGGCTTCCGCAATAGAGCAGTCAAGTAATGAACCATCATATGGACATTCCTCCATCTGTCAGATATTTTGCTTTCGGCTATCCGTCAGTATCTAGGAAGAAAGTCTGGATACAGAATGTCTTCAAAATTCAATTATACAAGATGACTTCCAATAAGAATAGTTGTTCTTGAAACCGGGGCTGCTAGCTTATATCAAGATACAAGAGTTCTTACATAAATATATGAAACTTTAAACATTAACACACGTACACTTCATACTTCAGGAATTACAGCTCTTCTCTACAGCCAAAAATACCAAACAACACATTGGCAGCGACTTTCTAAATCTACAAAACAACAACGGCTTCAGATCTGATCAGGAGGAAGCGTCGCAGTGCTTGCTGGAACAAGGAAGAGCAGCAACAGAGATATTCAATTACGAATTAAAAACTGCGCCCATACCAACATACTGATCTCTCTTCAGCTCGGCGTTTCTTTGATGGAAAAACCTCACCGGTCTTTTCTATTCAACGCTGCAATGAAAGGCCACATTTCTTCCATGGAATCCTCCACGCACTTGTTTTCAGCAGTTGTCTTTTTTCCCATGCAGCAGTTATATAATAGATATCTCACAAAGCTCACTCCAGTAATTCCTCACACAAACAATCTATCCTTCAACAATTCACGCAGCTGCCAGATACATTAGAAAGAATACTTGAGGCTTCTCAAATGGATGGGGTTTTCTAATGAACGATCAGCTCCCAAATCACACAGAAAATTAATATAACTCACAGCTACAAACTATCTACTTCTACAGTGGATAAACTCACATCCCTATTATTCTCCTTGGCCCTCCCATGAGGGAGCTAGGCCAAGACCTGCTCTGATACCAAGACAGAAATTGGA
Organism: Pseudotsuga menziesii; assembly: GCA_001517045.1. NCBI lineage: Eukaryota > Viridiplantae > Streptophyta > Pinopsida > Pinales > Pinaceae > Pseudotsuga > Pseudotsuga menziesii. The sequence continues at coordinate 16,606 of LPNX010485631.1, forward strand.
AGAGCAGCCATGACACAAGAATTACACACAAAACGATATGAGTATATATCTTTCAAACTCAAATACAACACACTTATAAAAGTGTTATCAGATCTATATTATTATAATCTTGGAAGGATAGGTTGAGAGAATATCTCAACAATCTCCAACAACCCTAACAAGTCTCAAACCAAATCTATTAATGAAAGTGTTATTTCTAACAATAAGTTTGTCTTTCACTGATACGTGATTCCTGGAGTTTGCCAAGGAATACATTTGTACTACACGACTCAGTTTTTAGTGATGAGGTGTTGGTGTTGTCCCGAATTTTTTTATGCCCTGAATATTTTATGATGAGTGTCGATATTGCCCTAAATTTTGGCCTCACTTCCACGAATTGTTTTTGCCTATAATCTTTGTAACAGGTCAGGTATCCGTTGCAAGTTGCACACGAATTTGTGGTATAATTTCACATTTGAAGTGCAGTGTTTACAATAATTAATGTTCTGGAGCAAACTTCACAACAGGAATTGTTAATCCTGTCCTTCCTTCACCACGACAACTAATTCTGCTCAATACACTTGTCTTTGTTCCTCACAATTCGGGCTTGATGATTATTTAAAACTCTTGATGATTTCTTGAATTTGCAGCAGGCTGATATTTTTTTTAATAATACTTCACTGGAGGTTTTTCCCGGAAAATGGCCAAGGTTTTGCTGTGGTCAAAGATAAAAAATCAGAGAAACTCTGAGAAATGATGGGTGGCTAAAAAACGGATCAAACAAAGACTAAGAAAGGGTGGTAAAAAACGAAGCTTTGATATCAATGAAATGAACATAATTTGTTTCCCAAATAAGGACAGTTATTCAATTGCTGAATATCCGACTTAAGTAGTACAACATGTTATAATCCATAAAGGACAAGTATATAATAAATGTATAATATAGAAGATGATTATACAGTGAACATGTGACATTGTACTTATAGCATTGACTGGTCACAATGGGAAGTCATGTCTTTTCAATAGGTCATGTTTTTAAGATAGGATGTGTCCCTTCATTAATTATTACGATTATTATTATTATTTCCAATTGTATATTTATACATTTATGTGTTACTAGGAAACTTGGGTGCAGGGATGGGGATGCCACTTTTTGAAATAGGGGACTTGGGTATGTTTTTTTTTGTTGGTTAAGTGCCCTGTGACTTGTTGGGCGGACCTTTGGTTTGAGAAACCTCGACCCAGAGGCATCTAAGCTGTCAAAATCACCCGGGGATCGCACCCAGCCTAGCCGCACCAACCCTTAGCATGGTTGGATTTTAAATGTCGCCTTCCAGGAGCAGCGGGTTTTGATCCTGGGCTGCCAAGCAAACAAAACCTCTCTCGACCGTTTGCTCTACCGGAATTTGATTGGGGACTTGGGTACGTTGGGTGTACTATATATATATATATATATAAATTTAAATTTTTATAATTATAAATTTATAAATTCTAATACATATGAAATTTAAATCATTTTCAATGTACACATATTCATGTGCATCTATATGAATCTAAACCATTACACACAAATATACAAAGTTTTCATGTATATAGCAGGGGTTCATACAACTAAAAAAAATCAAGTGCAATCCATATTTGACCCAAAATACACAAACAAAGGGGCTAAATGGCCTTTACAGAGCAAAAAAATTCATGCTACAACAAATAATTACATATCAAAATCCTTACCTATATTGGGATCCTATTCATCAATTACACCCTATGCCCCCTCCTCTAGGAGTTCAACAATAAGCACCACCTACTTCAAGGTACATGATTAAATACCAATCCCATACCCTCGTACATGATAGAATCCAGAGGAATTGTTGCAATCCCGAAATCCTAAAAACTATTAAATTTGTTGAATTATGAATGGTATCTAAATTTCTACTTTTTGGATATGAAGTCCAATGAGGTTGAGACCACTTTCAAACATCTTGAAACAATTAATGGTAATGTTAAAAATTTAAGTAAAAGGATAGAGAATGAAAAATATGGAGAATATCACTTTTACTTTAAGAATTTAATATTATTGACTTTAATGTCACTTGTACAAAACTGGCTTGGCTCGTACAAACTAGTCCCTAGGCATCCCCAAAATAGGGGTACCCTGTACAAAACCGGTCCCTAGGCATCCCTAGGCATTCCCAAAACAGGGGTACTCCATCCCCTCTACAATCAACGTTCCTTGAATCTGTGAGAAACGTCTTGGGTACTTTGGCCAAGTTTCAGGTGTGGCATGGTACGTGGGTACGGGGTATCCGATACGTGGGTACATGTATCCGGTATGGGTACACGTACCCTACCCCTGGGTACGGGTATCTATGCTACTTAGATAATTATAAAATGTTCAATTTTTAATTTCAACATTTCTAAATTCTAACTTGTTCCGTTTCTTAGAGTGTATTTTTTTCAAAGATACTCCAATTATGCTCACACCATGAAGAGTTGGAAATTTGATTAAGCTCCCAAAAGGTAAGTTTTTGTAATTGTTGGACTCTTTTGCCATAGTTTGTCCACTAGACTTCTACAACAAATAAACCAAAATGAAAAAGTCAAGACAACAAATTATATTCCAATTTTCCATCGAGTAAGAAATAGATAGAAAGGAAAGATATTGCAATTTGGGAGTTTGAAACAAATTGTACTTGAAACTTACTTGGTATCCTAGTGCTCCTTTCTTGGATAGCCATATCAAAACCAAATGTCCTAGAGACCAACCTACACGTCTCCATTTCTTTGGAAATATTTGGGCGTTCAGCGGGAGTCAACACCATCTTCTGAACACATAGGAAAAATCCATCCATCACCATAGTATCAAATACGAAACCACATGCATAAGAGTATGCGGGGTTAAGAGAAAGCCTTATTGCACGAATTGAATGATCGAGAGTATTGTTCCATAACTCATTAAGCACCCTCTATCTTTGTGCTCATCTAGTGAATCCTTCCTCCCCCTTGTTCTCATAGTACTGATGGATAGTTTCCTTGCCCCTATCCATGGCCTCATACAACTAGCCATTGTAGGCTTGTCACCATTGAACAAACGAAGAACCGATACCAAAATTTCGGTAATGGCAAACAATTCTTGCACTCCCATCCAAAAACCATGTCTCACAAGTTGGGCTATATGACGTGCCCATCTGCTTTAGTGCTGTAGACACAAGCATTCAACTCATCTAAAATTAACATCCTCAACAATGCAAACATAGAATTGTGGAGAGGCTGAAGAGAAATGAAGCTAGTGGAAAACATGTGATTGCAAGATGGATCTTGTTCCCTTTGAATTGTCTCATGATCCCATCGACAAAAAAATCGGCGAGGGCATGGAATACAACTTCTTGGCAACATCAACAAAAAAAACGGGAATAATCGACAAACCGTGGCAAGCTAAAAAAAAATGCAAAATTTGTACTTTAATAGGGTCAAAATTTGCTTGCTGATTTTTCTCTCTATTTGCCGATTTTTCTCGATTTTTCCCAGAGTTTTTTTAAAAATCATGATTTTTTCGGCCTGAAAAATCGACATCCAAAAAAATCTCGATTTTTCGGGACATAGCCGGTTTTTTCAGATGTATATATATATATATATATATAGAGAGAGAGAGAGAGAGAGAGAGAGAGAGAGAGAGAGAGAGAGAGATACTCCAATCTGAATCAACAATCTCCTTGATCCAAGAAATTTGCTAATATCCTCTGACATCAAATCAATGCAATGGGCGACACAAGAAGTCCAATACAAGGTTTGATACCTTTCCATAAGCAACATGCTAGCAACAAGCTAATTAGTAGTATTGTCTGTAATGACTTGGACAACATGCTGTGGGCCTAGTTCCTAGATGAACCCATCCATCAAATCACATAGTAATTGGGCATTTTTAACATATGCAAATGCATCAACATATTTGATAAACATTGTCCCTTGGGACAATTAACCAAGAAATTTAGAGTGGACCTGCCCTTTTCATTTGTCCAACCATTTGACATAATGATGTATTTGGTGTTCTCCCAGAACCCCTGAGCTCATCCAATTTTTGAGTGCAATCGGTCTTCTTCCCTTGAAGGAGAGGTCCTCTCAAGTCATTATAGGAAGGTCCCTTTACCCCGATCCAACAATAGTACTGACTTCAAACATGGAATGGTAGAATGGGTTGTTCATGGCAATGTTGAAATGAATGTCAATCCATAGAAAACATTTGGCCATAAGCTTGTCGGCATCTTCCTTCGACATTGATCTCTACACAAAGAAAGGTGAGGATGGTGAGGGCACTATGGAAGCTATAGCTGATGATTGGGTTTCCCCCACCCTTGAGAAGCTTGTGGTTCTTGTGTTTCTTGCAGAGTTATTTGCAAGCTCAATTCTCTATTCTTCATTTCGCTCTCTCTTCCTAATCATATCAAGGATTGATTGATTTGCAATATGGACAATTTTTGGGGTAGATGCAGAGCAAATATCCACTTCATGCCTTGAGATTTTAGCAAGGTGGTATTTTAAGTGGTTGACTCCCTCAAAAAGTATTGTGCCACATAGCTTGCAACTCAACTTTAGTCTATTAAAATCCTCAAATGGCTCACTATATTTCGACATTGGGTCCAATGGCTTTGGCCTTTTCAATGATTAAAATTTAAATCTATGGCACAAGTGACAAAACAAATGGGGAATTGTAATGATTAATCAACGCAAAGAAATGTTGGAAGGTGCATATAAAATTTAAATCTCCCATTAAAAATTGCGAGAATAAATATATCTAAGATTCTAATGGAGATTGCACAATGCAAAGTGCAAACCCTATACTAGATCTTGCAAAACGAAGAAAATAGAAGCATAAATTTCTTTATATACATGGGAATTTGGATAAGGTAGATTGGAGTAAAACTGTAAATATCCACACTCCATAATTGCTTGGTTGATGGCAATGAAAACAATAGATTTCACCTCATTTTCTAGGTTGAAAACGATCATAAACCACTAACTTACATTTGCAAAATGAATGACAAAACAATTCAAATTCGGCTTTTTATTGCGGGCTTGATGGACAGGGTAATCAATTCCATCAACTTGCAATAAATATTGCATTTATCACAATAAATTCATTATAAAAATATCATGATAATATCATCGAGCCTAGAAACTGGCGATATATCCTCTTATCGACAATATATTGTTGATAAGTGCAACATTGCATGAAACTAACAAAATGGCTAACAACACTAGGGTATCTAGTAGAACTAATCCTTTGGGTGTTTTCAAAAGTGTGTGTGTGCATTATATATATATATATATATATAGAGGGAGAGAGAGAGAGAGAGAGAGATAGGAGTAACCTATCATTTGCATCGGGGCCCACCTGACTCCGTTGGGTGATAGCTTACTCCGTTACCTTTTAGTGAGATCAAGAACAACCAATTCCATAAATTTAGCCATGGAAATTCTTGTTTTTAAGTGCAACTTCCTTGTAACCATTAATCAACTCCTTTGTTTGTTTTATGGAGCCGGATCCAGGTTTAAACCTTGGATTCTTTATCCTTCATGATAAGGGAGGTTACTAGCATACACACAGAACATTGGCCTTATCAAATCCATAACAATTGAATTTCAAATTACAAGTTTTTAGAACACAATTTCAGATTAGGCTTAGATTGGTTTAGTCTGTAGATTTAATTTTATTTGGTAAATTAGTATTTTTTATTATTGCATTATACCTGAGTGTAATAATAGTTTGTTGTAGAATTGATCTGCAATAAAAATGCAAGAAAAAAAAGCAGAATCTGTTGTTCTTGGTCTCACTGTCACGAAAAGATAATGGAGTAATCTATCACTTGACGGAGTCAAGTGGGCCCTGGTGCAAATGGTTGGGTAGATAGCTTACTCCTAGAGATATATATATGTCATCCCTCATAAATGCGTTGGCATAAATTAGTGTGCCTAACATATGGGGATTTGAATCGGGCATATGTTAGCACAGAACTAGCCAAATGCGTAACAACATTGTTAACAAACAATTGAGCTAACCACTTTGGATTTTTCAAGTGTGTGTCTCTCTATATGTACACATATTATATTTTCCAAGGAAGAAAATGCAAGGAAACCCCTAGGCACTTCCCTGCATTTCATAGATGGTACTTAGTGAAAAGTTGTCGGTGTTTATTATGACGCATGATTTGGCATGGACATCGAGTGAGGCTTGCGACATTGGTAACCAGCTCAGGGGATTGATCCCAAGACCTCTTGCATGAACCTCAAAGCACTCATCCACTCGAGCTAGTGCACCAAGCTAAAAACCTGTGTGTGTATTTTTCGTCATGCAAAATGTCCTTGGGGAAACCTTCAAGGTGCCTCACATTCTGTGAATGGCGCTTGGGGTAAATGTCACTAGATTCTCATTGTTGAAAAATTTGGCATTGACAAAAAATTGATGGGGATTCCAGATTACAACTTCCCAGCAACATTGGCAAAAGATCAGAAAAAATTGGCAAACTATGACAAGCATTAAAAAATACAAAATAAATTCATTTTTTTCAAAATTTTAAACATATAAACCAATAACAACATCAAATAAAAACATTGGCACATAAATATAGGAAAAACACAAATATATGTATGATGTAGTGGATGCCAAATAAAAATTGATACATCAAAGTCGATACTAAATCCTAAACCTTGATAGCTGTACTTTCAAGGTTTCAAAAGTGGACAACCAATAGAAAATGACATGAAATATATAAATGTATCTCATAATCATGAGTCAAAACCATGGTGTACCACTTGGCATTTGTATAGGATGATCAAGAGGAGAGGATTCTAGGTAGGTGTATAGTCAGTCATTAGTCTAGTAAATGAAAAGGTTTGTTTGTTTAGCTATGTTCATAAGCCCTTTGTGTTTCTCTAGATTTTTGTTGGAACTATCTAAGCCATGCCATGAATTCAAACACAAAGTGATTGCAATCTAAACCCTAGTTCCATGAGGATGAATGTATACATAGATGCTAATGTTTTGGTGTCTTCCTATTGAATAGTCATGTTGCAAAAGGTGAAGGTGGTGGTTGCTTAAAGTGTGCATGACAATAATTGATGTTACGTCTTTAAGGATAAAAACTTCGATTGTGATAAGAATAATGGTTTGGGGTTGTTGATGATGGTAAACACCTTCCCTCTCATTCCCCAATAAGTTATGCTAGATTTTGATAGCTGCAAAACCAACATCACTAGAAGAATATCAAAGCACAAAACAAAACAAAGAGTGGAGCTTGTTTAACCACGATGATTACAAAGATCATCTCCCAACCATAGACAAAGAATGTCACCCCCGAGCTCGCCCTTCCAAGAGAGATAAATCGTTTAGAGATTGATATACATCCAAATGATAGTAGCATAAACCCAACAAAACACCAAGAGAAACGTCTCCAAGATTGGAGGACCCCAAAATCAGTGTCCTGTAGTTGTAGCGAACTTATCTCCTCACTTGAGCAAACTTGCTTGAGTTGCTTGGTGTCAAAATGGAGTGAGGCGTGTTCTATTTATACATTAAGTCGCTGGAAATTTAATTTTCCTTTGGGGCCGACTTGCGTTAATTTATAATAAAAAGACAATTTATTATATTTATTCCTAGGCCGACTTTTGTTCTTTTGCAGGGCCAACCTGAGGATGATCCTCACATAGCTACTACTCCAAATAAGTTAAAAGACCAAAATCAACACTTCAACAGGGTCAAAATTTGCCGATTGATTTTTTCCCCTATTTGTTGGTCTTTGCCGATTTTTTTTCAAAATTTCGTGATTTTTTTGTGTCGATTTTTTGTCAAGGTTTTGTATCGCTAGAATCCGTGATGTCACCAATTTTTTGACTATTTTTTCATAAATGTGCTAGAGTACATGTATTCCTAACCTAGAGGGACTTTGCTGGACTTGAACCCATGACTTATCGACTATCCCCTCCTTGAAATTGGTTGGTTGAATTGATTGTGTTAACTTGTGGGGCTAAAGTGAGTGTTGGTGTTTTAAATATCGATCAACTCAGACTCAGATTCAGACTCGCTCGAGTTGATTGAGTTGACCAGTGACTGGATCAAATCTTCCATCAAATCGGGATGGTGGTCGAGTCGATATTGAGTTGATTAAGTTGACCGTGTTGAACCGGGTAGAACCCATGCACATATGTTGAGGGAAAAGAGGTATTTTTAGTTATTTTTTACATTTTACCTAATTCCTAAGACTCTAAGCCCTAAATGCAAGTTATAAAGAGACCCCCCTTCTATTTGTCTCACACTTCTCTCATTGAGCATTTGTGAGCATTTGGAGGTTTTGGAGAAGCATTGAGGAGCAACATTTATAGGTCTTGGGAGCGGTGAGTCTTGTTGATATGTATTTTGTTTCAAATATATATTGCATTCAGTTAGGAATCTTTAATGAAAAGGTTTGTCCTTAAAATAACATTTTTCATTAAAATTTTAATTTTTATATATTTTTTTGTAAACCGAGTCATTAAATTCGAACCATCTGAGACAACCGAGTATGAGTTGATTCTGAGACTTGACTTGACCCTCGGTTGAGTCTGAGTTTTAAAGCACTGGTATGTGTGTGCATGGCATTGTTTCAATATGTTTAAGTTCAACAAAAGGCAAATCTTATTGTTGTTTTAATGATTTAAAAAAAAACCCACCTTGCCAGTTAAATTCTCCACTTCTTGAGATTCAACAACATTTGGCTTAAATGTTTTTCAGGAAAAATTGCCAGATGCAGTGACCAAGATGATTGGTACTTTATAAATATTTGCCATATGATTTGGATGTCTCTTTCTTTGGAGCTTATATCGTTCAAAACATATAGAGGCTTCCCACAGTTGAATATGTCATAAACATGCATGAGTGTTTCAGTCTAAGACTTACCAGCTGTGCCCAAGCACATTGCTTTCTCAAACACCATACCTCTTACATAAGTATTTTATGAACATATTACTTACTGCAAAAGCATACTCAGGTGAGAAGCTGCTATTCGTTGGAACATTTGGGTTTGATTGTAAGAATCTCCATAAGTGTACTCTTTCATGCAAACTTCTTGGGAATCTGTTTGGAAAATCTCGAAGGCTTAAGTTATTCTTATATTATGCTTCCTTCTGTTTTTAGTTTTTCATGTTATTGGCCTAGATGTCTATTCTTAACCTGATTTAAACCTTTGATTGACTTGTGTAGGAAGAAAGAATCCAGATGCTGCAGAAATGGAGTTTGAGGCAAAATCAGCAAGAGATGGGGCATGGTAAATTGATTTTCTTCTGTTAGACTGACTGAAGTATGCATATATCTGACTGCATTTGAAACTTTGCTTCTCTATTATCTTTATCTTTTTCTTAAATATTAGAAAATATTTTGAAAATTTTTCAATTTGTAAAACTTAAAGATAGCTAATGCCCCGAGTCCTGTTAATGAAGCAAAATGCATTTCTATGTTTCATTTCCATGGAATTTTGAAACTAAAATGTTTAAAGCTTCCTTTTTGTAGGCTCATTGTTGTTTGTGTCGCTACTAGAAGATTGAAAGATTATTTATTTCACCACTAAGGCTTTTCTTTCCATCTATGAACCTAACATACTCCTAGCTATGTAAGTTATGGTGTATCATGTATGTGTTTATGCTTCAGTTTTCTTAAAATTGTTTGCTAGAGTTATGTTCAGAATCGTGCTGATTATGTAATTCCACTAGTTGGGTTTAGCACCCTGCTTTTGGTAGTACCCAATATTATCTGGAAATAGAAGATGTTATATCTGTGAATCTTTCTCTTGAAATAATGGCTTTGGAAGCACAATCAACTTAATTGCCAAACTGAGTATTAGATTTTCTAGGGGAAGAGAGGATCTGCATTTGATAGTGCCGTTCTCTTTACCTCTCATAGTGACTTCCACATCTTTCTTGAACACCTCATCAATTGCCGGTAATTGCTTGAGAATCATGACAGGGTTTGCATCGGAGGAAAAGGACGAATCCATCATCCTCTTATGCGAGAAAAATATTATTCACAAGAGTTGACTCAACCCTGTTGATGTTTTGAGTAGCATCAGAAGATAGTCCACAAGAAAGAATAATAACTAGCCCTAGAACAACCTAGTTAAATTGACCCAGTAAAATGGTCAAGTCATCCCAGTTAAAAGTGAAAATGACCCAGTCAAGAAGACAAGTTAGCCTAGTAAGAAAAGTAACATTTTCTAGTATAAATATAAGTGAAGTGGGCTCATTTGCAACTCACCAACTTCACTCGAGCAAGAAGAAAGTGCATAGATCCAAGGGAGACTAGCTAGGAGTTCAAGAAATCATTGTGAAGACAATTTTTAGGGTTTTTTTTCTCTCTCTGTTGTTCAGGCTTAAAGGTTATTCTGTATCTTTCTTGTAGTATTTCGTAACTAGTGCTGGGCACTAGGTTAGACATTGTATCTTGTTGAAGAATCTTATATAGAGAAGTCTCGTTGGGTTTTCCTGTGAGAGGGTTTTGGTTTTCCTAGGGTAAAATTGTATCTACTGTGAATGTGTTTCTTTCAGTGATCCTTTATATGCATGTAGTTTATATTTATGTGATATATAAGTTTAATAACGTCTAACTGCTAAGAAAAATCAACATGGTATCAAAGCAGGACTGGTTAGAAGCCATTACCAATGAAAAGTTGGAAATTAAGGGTTCTAGTTCAAAGCACTTCCAACCATAGATTAAACTGAAAAGTAGGGTTTTGGAATTCGCTCTAGGAGGGCGCACCTATATGTGGAAACAAATCTCAGATCCAAGAAGTTTCAATTTGGACCTATTTATTGTTAGAGCCAAGAAACTAGGGCTTCCAACTTTGAGCTATTCTCTCCACAGAATTGACTAAAAAGAAGTGTTCTCCAACTCGCCCTAGGAAGCTGCATCTATCTCTGGAGTTAGATCTCACTTTTGGCAAACTTCAATTTTGACCTACCCTCTACCAGGGTTTCTAGGTCAAATTTCAGTGTTGAAAAAATGACAACCAATCTAAGGGTTGAGGATAGATTGGATGGAGCAGAAAAATTTAGATCTTGGAAGCATAGGAGACTACTCATCCTACAAGAGAATGATCTCTTAAATGATGTCAAAGAGATTATCTCGGAACCAGAAGAAGAGGCTAAAGCCAAGTACAAGAAGAATATGGTCAAAGCAAAAATAATCCTATCTAATTCAATTAAGGACCACTTGATCCCTCATGTGCTAGAATTGTAGCACCCTAAGGAAATGTTTGAGACCTAGACAAGATTATATGAACGCAAGACTACTAATAGAAAGTTATTGATGAGACTTCAGTTAAGGAATGTGATGATGGAAAAGTCATAGACATTCTCCACCTTCTTTACAAGGGTTTCTTAGATCAAGGATCAACTAGTAGCTATTGGAGATCCTATAGAAGAGAAAGAGCTCGTGTTGACAACATTGAATGGTTTCCCATCCACTTGGGATGTGTTTGTTCAAGTTATTTGTGCAAGGAAAAAGCTACCCAAGTTTGATAGGTTATGGACAGACTGTACTCAAGAAGAAGCAAGGTTGATCTTCAAAATGTAGAAGACAAATGATGAAAAGAATCAAGCACTTGCAGCTCATGCAAGGAAAGGAAAAGGTAGAAAGTTTACTAAAAATACCGATAGAAGATCAGTATCAGAAAATGAGAGGGATGTGTCTAAGGTTAGATGCTACAACTGTAACCAGTTGGGACACTATGCAAGAAATTGCACTCAAGAAAACAAAAGGGGAAAGAGGAAACATCTTGCTCATATGGGGGATCATGATGAGCCTACTTCACACAAGAAGTCAAGGGAAGCCTTAGATGAAGAATTTGTCCTTTAAGTACTATCACTTAAGGGAGTGGTGTAGTGGTGTTTCTAAGCACATGACATGTTATAGAACTTCTTTAGAAAGAACTTGGAAACGATTCCAAGCATAAAGTTAAATAATAGGAGAATCCTCCTACTAGCTAGATTCAGATGAAGCAGTTAATATACTCTTGGCAAGAATGCCAAGGGACCTTTATAAACTATGAAGGTAGATCCAAAGTGATCTTGGATCTAGTGCATCCAGAAGACATGAGGACCAAGGATGAAGACTTCAACAAGTTCTGGACTTGACGAATAACAAGTCCATAATGACTTAACCCACACATGCTTAAACACTGGTTTGGATACACAAATACCTTGTTCCTCTTTGTAGTGATCATGTTAATATCCCAAATAATCCTTGAAATTTTGAAATTGTCAGCCACATAATTCATACCAATGCTAGAGATAAAAGGCTAAACAACTTCCATAGTACTTCTTGTAAAATGTTGTTGGTTAGGGCACACCGTAGATTGATCAACTGGTGCACAACTCACCGAAAGACAATGTTGGAAATACTGGCTTCTTTATAGAAAACGTATGGCTTCTTTATCAACATTTCTTTATATTCTTCGGTTTCCTCAACTATGGCTTCTTGGTCTTGATTTCTGGAGGAACTTCATCTTCGTCTTCAGGAATCCCTTCATCTTCAGACATAAGGGCCATAATGTTAGTGACCAAGTCTTGAACAATGGCTTCTTCAAGAAAACCTTTCGAGTGTTGATCTTCTTCATAAGCTTTGTCATCAAGGAGTGCTTCATGCTCTTCTGAGACCTGTTCGTCAATATCCATATTCTCGTCCTTTATAATCTTTAGGATTTCCTCCTTAACGTTAGGACCCCACTAATCGTAGAATGCTTCAACCAGTTGTAGATAGGAGGATATACCCTTAGGAGGGAGTCCATCATACCAAGCATCCACATCCTGGTTCCCTCCCAGATCGAAGGACATTACAAATAACTGCATCATGGTATCCTCGTCTGTGATATCCCATGCCACAAGAACTTCTTCGAACTTTGTAACATGTGCTGTAGTGGTATCTTCACCGTCGTGGAACATTGGGATAGATTTTAAACAACGGTGTTTATCAAACTCCTTCAGGTATCTTGAAATACTTGAGAAGTCAAATGGATCGAGGATCCCCATATCTTCTACCCGAGAATGCTTGCTTTGAACTTCTTTATCTTTTCTTCAGTGGAGTCGCCTGCAACGTTAGCCTCTAACAAAATTTTATGAAACGACAAAGCAAGCTACCTCTTGGTCTTGTTCTTGCAAAGTACTTATTTTGATTTTCTTCAGTGGAGTCGCCAGGAGAGACTTGTCAGGTTAAACGAATCTCACCAAAGTACATAATAAGAAGCATACTTGATTGATGGGCCGAGTTCTTTGTGGAGTCGCCAGATAATCCTGCAAGATTAGTCCTTTCTAGAAAAATATATGCAATCATGTAAACACGGACTTAAGACTTACCAACAATGTCTTTCTTTCCCAAATAAGTCACCTCAACAAATTTGAGGTTCCTCGACAACGACCCCAAAAATGTTACTGGATGAACTAACAGGGCTAGTATCCGATGAACGAATGTACGGAGAAAGTGACCATTGTCAACTTAGTCACTCCTCCAAACTACTTTGGAGTGTCGTAACCTCCAAGGGGAGAGCCCTTTGATGCTTTGCAAACACTAAGGACAAAGAGATTCTATGTCTTCTAAAAGACAAAGTTAGAGATCAGTGCCTTCAATATGTTTCTATGAATGAAGAAGGCATACTAAGTTTATTTAGTGCTTGTAGATATTAATAATAAATGCATCAAATCAATGTGGCATTCCAAGTATAAAAACATTCAATAGTACTGCAATATACAAGAGAGATCATTCATCGATAATAAGAATTACCGTGTACCATTCAATGTAAGTGCATTGACAACAATATATAAGTTATAACCAATCGATAGCTCTTTAATGGTAAGCATGAGGACGGATATGGTAATAACAAAGTCAATACAGTATGTCAGTCCTATAATGACAGTGTGATAGTAGAAGTATGACAGTCTTTGGAAGATGTGCAATCAATGTTGTTTAAACATGTAATGTAACCACTTCTTTATTACTAGCAAGGTATGATTGCCAACCAATATTGCTTTTCAGGCTGTGTGCAATGTATTTTCAGACCTTGTATTTTGTAATCTCAGACCTCTTAGCACAACTTTTAAACAATAAGAAATTTGCAATTTAAAGCTAACTTTGTTTGTGTTGTTAGTGTAGGTGTAATGGCATGAAGAAGAGTTGTCAAATGTAGACAGTCTGCTGCCTTAGTAGACTTGTATGTAGCAGAAGGAAAGGATGTTTTTTGGCTGTAGAAGCCTTGGACAAGCCCCAAATTAAGGGACTGAGCCCTTCTTGGGAAAGGCGAGGCCAAGGGGAGGCTGCTTAGAGAGGACCGAGGTTCTTTAAGGTAAGGCCGAGCCTCTTTTAGGGTTGGATGAGGTCTGTGCAGGAACAAGGAGAAGAGAAGAAAGGGAAAAGAAAGGAGGAGAGGAAGAAGGATGTCAAGGGCCTAGAGAAGAAGAGGAGAGGAGGACAAAGTCAAAGGAGGAAGGATCGAACCCTAGGAGGAGAAAAGGGAGGCCACTAGGGAAAAACTGGGATTGTTTTTAGGGTTAGGTTTTTATTATGTAAGAAATTAGAAATTAAACTAATTACAAAAATAAACCAACAATTTAACCTAAAATTAATATTTAGGGTTTCTTAGGTAGAATAGTGACAACTTAGGGTTTTAATGGATATTACCCTTAAACCCTAGCCTTAAAGGAAGGTGACCAACTTTCCTCTTGGAGGTATTTCTCCTTGTCTACTAGATTAGGGCTTCTTGAAACAACCTCTAGGGCTTGTTTCAAGAGCCTAAACTAGGGCAAAATTGAAGATCCAAGGCTAAACTTTGTAAAAACCTCCTCTTACGAGCATTTTTACTATGCTAAGGGGACATAAAGTAGATAAAAGGCCCTATGCAAAGAGCATGCAACCCTAGGGCTACCATTCAATCATTTAAGAAGCTAAATTTACCTACCATTCATTAAGCAAGACTAATAATGGAGTAGACTTACTTGAGCATGAGTTCTTCTAACCATTCTAGCATACACAAAGCATTAGCAAAGCAAACGAGCAACCAACTTTTATACACAAGAGCAGGAAGACATCCCTCCAAGAGGTGCACACCACTTCATGAGGCTATCTTGAATAAAAAAGTAACACATTTGAGTTTTTTCCCATCAATTGTGTTTTGAAAATGAAGTGAGGAGATCTATTTGTATTTATTCACACTCACTTTTACAAATAAACCAGGTTGACATGTCTTAAAATGTCAATTTGAAATTATAAAATGTCAACTTAAAATTATAACATAAAATAATATTAAATAATCAAATTTGTGGTTATCTTGGGGCATTTTCCCTAGAGTTTACCCAAAAATGACTAAATTAGCTAAAAATGAGCAGATTACTCCGAACTAAAGACTGGAGTAAGTAGGGGGGCGTCATGCCCCACTTAACCCCAACAGTGCTGATAATCCCTCACCACTCCCCAAATTAAGCAGTACGACCTAGATGAAGAGATGACGTCATCACAGGAAAATGCCCAAGTAAGGAGGGCGCTATGCTGAAAGAGGACCAAGAAGGGCGTGTCAGTTGACCGAAAGAGAAGGCAATAGCCTCATAGTTGAGACAACTGTCACTAGAGTAGAAAACAAGTGGGGGGTCATGTGACCTAGTGATCCACCCTTAGGAGTCTTGGACACCAACCCCAGGGTTAAAAACCCCAACAAAGGGCAATTAACAATGCCACTAAGCCATAGTACTCCTAAAGACAACCGGGCCATAACCATCCCTTAGAGATATATTGATAACACTCATCCAGGCTCTGAAAAATGCGACCCCTCTCTTTGCGCAAACATCTGAAGGTGCGTTGGTATTGGTACCACGTAACAGTAGAAAAGATCATATGCTATGGCCTACAAGAGAAGGATGACGAGACTTGTTCTGAAGAACAAAGTGATGTATGTGAAGTCAACCAGACTACAGATCCCGTTGATTTTTAGTGTTTGAGAAGGAGCAGGATGCTCAGATGTGGGAGGCTTCTAGGAGCATGGCTCTGAGCTCAGGTTCCAAAGCAGATAACAGGATGGCTTCCGTGATAGAGGGAGTTTGTAGCATAGTCCCAAAGGAAGTCTGGGGTGGTATCCAGTGACCTTGAGAGCGAGAGGCTTGTATCAGTAGGCCCATTTGATGGAGACGACACAGATGGATACACAGAAGATCAACAATAGAGAAGGCTGCAAGTCACTCTAGTGCAAGACATCCAGATGTAGAAAATGCAAGATGTTTAGATGCAAAGGGAGAAAATCACAAAAATCGAGAATCTTGGCATGATTCTCGGGATTAGAGGTGTGGTAGAAACCATATGAGATTTTTCTCAGTCAAGGAAAATACACAGTGGAGATCCTGAAGAAATTTAGTATGACGGATTGCAAGTCCATGATCACTCATATGATGATGAATTTGAAACTGATTTTCTTCCTTAGATTTGGAGGATCTCATAGATAGCTAAGTGGATCCTAGTTGTACATGTTTAGCACCCAGCCATATATATGTAGTGCAGTCAGTACAAAAAAACATGTGTTGAGGTACTAGGCCGAATATATGGTAGAGTTTAGACGTATACAACAAAACATGTGTTGAGGTACCTACATGGTACGATTAGATATGGACTCAGATTTGTCTCGGATAGAGAAATAAAGCTACAAGGATATATGGACTCTGACTAGTGTTGTGGATGAGAAAGAACACATCAAGGATTTTCCTCCAGTTTGAGATCAACCATGGTATCCTGATCTACTAGGAAAGAAGTCGTCTGGGGCACTCAATGCAGCAGAGGCAGAGCATATTGCAACTAGTATTACAAGATGAAAAGCAGTAAGGCTTCAGAAGGTTACTAATTAGTTATATCTGAGACAGTGCAGAAAGGAGCAATACAACTCCAATACATATTCAGGGGTGAGAAGATTACTGTAGTACATAATGACTCCTCTAGTTGAGAGGGAGTATTGATGTTTGTCCATGGGCAACAACGAGTAGACAAATTTCCATAGTTAGTCATGTGGAACATGACTCAGGCATTCTCCTCACTGTAAGTCATGTAGTGATACATGGCTTAGACATTGGTTAGCCATACAGTGGTATATGGCTCAGGTTAGCCATACATTGGTATATGGCTCATATTAGCTATGCAGTGGTACATGGCTTAGATAAGCCATGCAACAGATAAGCCACTTAGTAGTGCATAACTCAGATTAGTCACGCAGGAACACAAGACTTAGATACCAGTTAGTTAAGGTACATGACCTAGACATCCAGGGGCTGCTATAGCTCATGGAGAGTGCACACACACATGAGCATAGTTATAGTTAGGGCTGTTGGGGAGTAGTCACAGACTATCAGTAGGCCTTAGATGCTAGTTAAAGGTTTCCAAGACTATCAGATACTTGAGTGAGTTATAGTCAGGACTGTTGGGGAGTAGTCAAACCTCTTGGAGAGGTCAGATAACCATATAGATGGCTAAGTGGGATATAGTGGGATAGTAATGAAGAAAGAATACACTTTGGAAGTGGTTAGGCCTTGGAGAACATTATAGAGGATGGAAAGCTCACAAAGCACTTCTCTAGACCGTAGAAGATTCCAAAAGTCAACAAACAAAAAGTTAGTGCTGAAGATTTTGACTAGAAAAATACCTTCCTCGCTAAGAGGGAGTGTTGGTGTTTTGAGTAGCATTGGAAGATATTCCAGAAGAAAGAATAATAATAGTCGTAGAACAAGTCGGCTTAGTTAAATTGACCCAATAAAAAGGTCAAGTCGGCCCAGTTAAATTGACCCAGTAAAATGGTCAAGTCGGCCCAGTTAAATTGACCCAATAAAATGGTCAAGTCGGCCTAGTTAAAAGTGAAAATGACCCACTTAAGATGAAGAATAGGCCCAGTAAGAAAAGTAACTATTTTTAATATAAATATAAGTGACGTTGGCTCATTTGCAACACACAACTTTGCTCAAGCAAGAAGAAAGTGCACAAATCCAAGGAAGACTAGCTAGGACTTCCAGAAGCATAGTGAAGACATCTTTTGGGGTTTTCTGTCTTTATCTCTCTTCTTTGGGCTCAAAGGTTATTATGTATCTTTCTTGTATTATCATTTTGTAACTAGTGTTGGGCATTAGGTTAAACATTGTATCTTATTGAAGAATCTTATTTAGAGAAGTTTGTTGGGTTTTTCCTATGGGCGGATTTTCCTAAGGTAAAAATTATGTCTACTATGATTGTGTTTCTTTCAGTGACCCTTTATATGCATGCAGTTTATGTTTATGCAATAGATAAATTAATAACATTTAAGTGCCAAGAAAAATCAATAAACCCTTGGGTTGCATGAGATAGGAAATAATTAAGTTTTAATCAAAGAAGAGGGGAAGCTTATCAACTTATATAACCTTGCTACCGATGACCCCTGTTGCTTCCACCAGGTCTCCCTTAGGAGCATAGATATCCAACTTGGAAGGATAAAGAGGAGCAAAGGAATGAGATGTATGGCACTTACCAGGGTAACTTGGAAGGATAAAGAGGAGCAAAGGAATGAGATGTATGGCACTTACCAGGGTTCAAAGAGGAAGGCTCGACAACTTTTACTACTCCTTCGTAGTCCCGGTGTATCACCTTCACCTCCAATGCTTCCAGTGGACACTTTGAGTGTGGTGGACACTTTATTTCTTGAAGATGGTAAGCCCACTGGAACACTATTTTTTTCCCTCATGAATGGATGCTTTATGCTTGGCTTCAACTTAGGTTCAATAACCTTCCCAACCCATCTTTAAAATTTTTAGTATCTTCACCCATAACAATAGCCTACTTGGGTTTAGAAAATCCTTTTCGCTTTCTTCAACGAGAGGCTGATCTCAAAAAGGGCCGATCCATACGAGTGATGCAGAGGGCCAATCCAGTGATGCAGAGGCTATACAAGTTAACGCTTGGGCTGATTTGGTGACGTAGGGATGTACGAGTGATGCAAGCAGTCGTATAGGGTGACACAAGGCCGATTGGCCTTGTGGGTGATTTCTTTCGTGTGTCGATTTTCTTAGGGATTGAGTTATAGGTTCCTTATTGTAATTTTTGATTTTCTCTGTGAGCTAATGAAAAAAGAACTTTAAATTTTGTTTTTTCCTCATTGGGGTTTTCCAAGGTAAATCCCCATGTCAAATGTGTGAATGATTTCTTGTTTGCTTATGCTGCAATTCTAGTTAAAAATATAAAATAATTTTGTTTATAATTTTCGAGTATAAAAATTATTGAGAGCAGAAATCAAAATTTGATATTGAGTAAAATTTAACATGGTATCAGAATAGAGTTGGCTCTAAGAAGGAAGCCACACTTGGCAAGGGTTTACACAAAAAAGTATTCTTTGGTCAGATTATTTGATTGGACAGGATGGCAACAACTAGATTGAGATTTGAGGACTGGTTGGAGGGTGCATCCTACTTCTGTCCTCAGAAGGAGATGATAGTGCTGATGGTGAACGAGATTTGGGAATTTGCAGATTAATAAAAAAACGTTCCTATTGATGCTACACTGTAAGTTTTAAACTTGTGCAGAGAAGCAAAGCAAATAGATTATTTAAAGCAAAACAAAGGTTACACCAGAACATTCACACATAAAACACAGAGGTTTGCGTTGGAAACCCTTAACCGAGAAAACCAACAAAACTTGGAGCCACCCCTCCTATTTTCTCATTATCATTATGAATAACTCACAATACAATATAGGTATTCCGCAACATCCAATACCCTAATTTGTTAACCCGGATTTGAAAATAGACTCCAATCCCTTAACTAGGATTAAATTACATATTTTTAGAAAATTCCCAAAACAGCCAAAAAATTTGGGCTCACTACGTTCACATCGGAAACAGCCTGCCAACTGTTTCCATATCGGAAATGGCCTAACGACCATTTCCTAACGGAAACAACCTACTGCCCTGTTTTTGTGAAGGTGCCAAAGGGGTCATTAGGCACGCCACTGACAGGCTCACCTCCCCCCCTTGCCATACACGCAAAGAATATAACACATACCCAACATTCTCCCACTTGTTGTTTTCTTTGCATAACAATGAGTCATGTACTCATAAAGTCACAGGTTCAGGGCATTAATGCCCATAGATTCTCTACACCAAGAGAGCTTCTCTATAGTGATAGACTTTGTTAATGAGTCTGCAACATTCTTCAAGGTGTCAACTTTTTCTAACAACACCTTCTTTTCTTCAACCGTATCTCTCACAAAGTGATATTGCATATCAATATGCTTTGTCTTAGCATGATAAGCAGGGTTCTTTGTCAGGAGGATTGCAGTATGGCAATCACAATCTAACCTTACAACTTTCTGTACAAACCCAACACTTGAACACAGTCTTTGCAACCATACTGGTTCTTCGCTAGCATGTGTGGTTGCCATGTATTCAACTTCCGTAGTTGAGAGTGCAAATGCAACTTGTCTCTTGCTCATCCAACTGAGAGCTCCTCCAAATAGGTTAAATACATACCCACTTGTAGATCTTTTGCGATCAAGATCTCCAGCCGAGTCTACATCAACAAATCCATGTACATCTATTACTCTGACTGGTCCAGGTCTTTCTTGGTAGCAAATTGCATAATCTGTGGTGCCACGCAAGTATTTGAAGACCCTCTTTACAACTATTCAATGCTCTTTCCTTGGATTTGACATATATCTGCTCAAAACTCCCACTGCATGAGCAATTTTTGGTCTAGTACAAACCATTGCATACATCAAACTAGAAACTACATTGACATATGGAACTCGTGACATATCTTCTTCTTCTTGTGTCTTGGGACACTGATCTAGAGATAACTTTACACCTACAGGAATAGGGACCTTGAATGGCTTACTTTCGTGCGTGTTAAATCTCTGTAGTACCATCTCAACATATTTTCTTTGATTTAACCAGATCTTCTTGTTTGCAAGAACTCTTCTTATCGCCATTCCTAGGATGAAGTTTGCAACACCGAGATCCTTCATGTCAAATTTGGAGGACAACTCAGATTTCACCTTCTTTTATAACATCTTTGTTGTTTTCAATTAACAACATGTCATCAACATACAATACTATGTTAATGAAGTGATCACCAACCTGTTTGGAGTATACACAGTAATCAACCTTGCTTCTCACACACCTTAATCCAAGTACGTATGTGCCAAACTTTTGGTACCACATCCTTGGAGATTGCTTTAAACCATAAAGGGACTTCTTTGGTTTACATACCAGCTCTTTCTTTCCCTTTATTGTGAACCCTTTTGGTTGTTTCATGTAGATTTCTTCTTCCATATCTCCATGTAAGAATGCTATCTTCACATCTATCTGCTCTACTTCAAGATCAAAAGTAGCAGCAATTGAAAGAAGAATATCCCTCTACTTGAGAATATCCCTTTGCTACCAAGTGGGATTTGTACTTCTCCACTTTACGTTCTGCATTCAACTTCTTAAACAACCATTTGCTCCCAACGACTTTTCTTCTAGTTGGTAACTGGACTAGATCCCAAGCTTCGTTTTTGTCCAAGGCATCCATTTGTTCAACCATGGCCTTCTTCCAGAGATCACTATCCTCTGAATCAATAGCTTCCTTCACATTTCTAGGATCATAATCAGTAATAGATAAAGCAAAATGAGACTGAAAATCAGGAGGGGAATACCTTTTTGATGCCTTCTTTGTCTTTCCTCTTGATGCAATCAGGGTTCTATCATCTTACCTCCTTCCTCTGGCACAACAGAACTGTTACATTCATCAATGATGGTGGTTCCCAATAGTTTGTACAGAGTTCCATACCGAACTCCCCTCATCAATACCATTGAACCTCGAACCATTTTGCAACCACCATCTCCACATAGTCTTTACACTTGCAACATCCATCTTTTCGACATATATCATGTTTCTCGCTAGATTTGGAATGTGTAGCACTCCAGGTAGAGTTCTAATCCTTCCATCCTTGAGTTTCAGCTTGAATCTACCACATACAACGATACTGGTTGGTGAATCATCTCCCAAGTACACATCTCCTCCATTGTACTTTTCATATTCACAGAACCACTCCCTATGAGGGGTCATATAATGTGACGCACTTGAGTCCATCAACCATATATCATGCTTTGAATGATTACCCATGGAAGCTAGGTACACATCCCCTCCTTCTGAGGAGGTCTTTGCCTCTATGGAACGGGTATCTTTAGATCCCTTTTCTTTCTCAGCATTCTTAGATCTGCAATCCTTTTTATAGTGCCCAGCTTTACTGCATTTCTAGCACTTCCTTATTCCTTTTCCCAGGGATTTAGATCTACCTTTAGATTTAGATCTCCCGCCAGATCCTTTATTTTTGTTTCTCTCTTGGGACGACCTCTCACAGACAAGGCAGCCATGCTATGATTATCCATGGTTTTCTGCCTCATCTCTTCTGATAGTAGGGGTGATACTATTTCATCAAATTTTAAGGTCGCTTGACTAGCAGTACCTATTGCAACAATTAGGTTGTCCCTAGGAATCTCGCAAAGAACACAATAATGTAATACATTTATCTTCTTTGGTCATTTTAATGCCAATAGAGGTTATCAGATTTACCAGAGTATTGTAGACATTCATATGCTCTGTTACTATGTCATTTTGATCCATTTTGACATGAAACAGTTTCTTTTGCAGAAACAACTTGTTCACAAGGGATTTTGATTGATACAAACTCCCTAGTTTCCCCCAAAGCTTTACCGCACTATCTTCACCAAGATATGTTCAACAAAACATAGTCTAATAACCACAGTCTAATTGTACTCCTTGCCCTTCTTTCTAATTTATCCCAATCTTCTTGTGACGTTCCAGTGGTTTTTGTACCCGGATCCACAACAATCCACTATTCTCGATCTACAAGAAGCAGTGTTGCAAACATCGGCGTGGCGAAAAAATCGGTAGGGTCCAGGAAACATCGTTTCGGGATATCTCGGCAAAACATTTGCAAACATCGGGAAAAAAATCGGCAAACTTAAAAAATAGAAAAATATTCATTTTTTTTCAATTTTTTAAACATCAAAAGCAACAATAACATCAAATAAACACATTGCTACATGAATATGGAAAGAAAACTGATATATAAGATATATAAGATGTCTAGAGAATCGAGATACATCACACA
>LPNX010485631.1:40069-192677 GCA_001517045.1 Pseudotsuga menziesii
ACTATCCAACCTGGAGGAGGATCATAAATATTAAATATTAAAGTGGCATAAATCTATAAATTAGAATTTAATAATTTATATTATATAATGAATTTGAAAAATTGAAATTCTCTAACCTGTTGCGCTTTTTGGAGTGTACTTTTTCAAATACACTCCAGTTGCGCTTGCAACCAGAAGAGCTACATGTCTGGTTGAGCACTCGAATGGCAAGCCTCTGTAGAATAGGTACACAACCACCATAGTTCTCCCACCAAGTATCTACAATGAAATTATGAATAAAATAAACATGAGAAACGAAAAATAAAATTAAAACAAAGAATTAGAAAGAGAAAATGAAATTTTAAATTTAAACTTTATAGTTGAAAGTTTGAAACTAGGTGAAGCTTACTTGGCATCAGGTTGGTCCTATCATTTATTGCTATATCAAACCCAAATAATCCTATAGCTCTCTTATACATTTCCAACTCTTGGGAAAGCTGTGTACGCTCAGCTGCATCAGGTACCATCCTTTGGACACACTCATAGAATCCAGACATAACCTCTCCATCAAATCTAAAGCCATAGGAGTAAGCATACGAAGGGTTGAGGTATAGCCCTGTAGCATGAATGGGGCGATGGAGTGTGTGGTTCCATCGCGCATCAATCACCGCCCATATCGTATGTTGTCTCTCCTGCCCCTGATCTTTCTTGTCCTCATAATAAGCACAGATGGATTCTTTGGCCCTATCCATGGCCTCATATAGGTAGCCCATTGCGAGCTTCTCTCCATCAACCAAGCAGAGAACCCTTACCAAAGGTTCGGTGATGGTGCACACCTCCTTCACCGCACCCCAAAAACTCTCATCATATGCAACTAGCCTGAATGTGGCTTGCCCCTCTGGTCTAGTGCTAAATGATAAAGCACGCCACTCTGGTGAAAAGAACATCGCCTGCAAGTCCCACATAGAATTCAAGAGCGATTGAAGAGAAATAAAGCTAGTGGCAAAGCGTGTGATGGCAGGACGCACCAACTCTTTGTCACCTATGAACTTTCTCATCAAGCTAAGCACTGCTGCATGGTTATATATGAATTTTGTGATGCTCCGTGTTGAATCAATAGTATCCCTGATCCAATCAATCTTGCCTAAATCCTCTAAGATCAAATCAAGGCAATGGGCGGCACAAGGAGTCCAGAATAGTGTAGGATACCTGGCCATGAGCATCCTACCAGCAGCCACATAGTTCGCAGCGTTGTCCGTTATCACTTGGACAACATGCTGCGGCCCAATCTCTTGGATGAACTCATCCAACAAGCCACATAGTAAAACCGCATCTTTGACATGTGCAGATGCATCCACAGATCTCATGAACATAGTCCCCCTGGGGCAATGAACCAAGAAGTTGAGAAGTGTCCTACCCCTCATATCGGTCCAACCATCCGACATCACACTGCATCCTGTTAAGTCCCATGATCTTTGAAGCTCCTCCAATCTGCGAGTGCAATCAACCTTTTCATCCTAAAGGATGGGCCCTCTCAACTCCTCATAACTAGGGGGCTTGAACCCTGCTCCAACTATAGCAGCCGCCTCAAACATGGACACATAAAATGGGTTCTTTGCAAAGTTAAATGGAATAGCACTCCATAACAAGCATTGACCAATAAGTTTGTGTGTGTCTGCTTTTTCCTTTACTTTCACCATGGACCTTATAGAAGGTTGTCCACTAGGGTTGCATCTTGAAGATACCATGAAAGGCGATGTGGACTGCTGTGTGGAGTGGGTATCGGTATCTGGGCTTGTCCCACTAGCCCCTACTCCTGCTGCGGACCCGGATCTTGAAGCAAGTTGATTCCTCACAGCCTCCTTGTATTGTTTCCTTAGCCCAGTGCCCTTAATCGCTTGTGTGGCCTTAGCAATGATTTCCGGAGTTGCTTATTTGCAAGGACCCACATCATGCCCTGCTATTTGTGCAAGGTGGTATTTCAGCCTACTTATCCCTCCTGTCATTCTTTTCCCACATAGATTGCAAGTGAGAATTTGTCGATTGACCGGGTCAATAGGTGAGCTCCACTCCCAAAATGGATCCAAAGCCTTTGGCATCTTGTATATGGAGTTATTATGGACAAAATGAAGCTTGAATCTTGATACTTTGAACTTGAAGTTTGAACTAAGGCAAGAAAAAAACGTTTTTTAGCATATGTGATTAATGAAAGTGTAAAAGTTTAAAACACAAGAACAATTCCAAGAAATATTGAGCATTCAACCATTAATTTGATGAGGAAAAATACATAGACATTTTTATGAGGATTTATAAGGAATCTAGGGCAAGGTAAAAAATGCCAAAACGTTTTTTGGCATGCAAGCAACAAAAAAATACATAACAGTTGAAAAAAAAATGCTTAAAACCCTATACAAATCGTTTTTGAAGATAGAGAATTACATGGCAAAGTAAATCAACAACAATCCATCTTGGAAAAGTGAGAAATGATGGGCAAATTTTTTACTTACCTTCAGCTGTGATAATTGTGGAAAAAACCCCAAATGGCAAGATCCAATCTTCAATTTGATGCTTGATGGCGAAGAAAATGTTGCCTAAATTTGTTGTTGGTCTCTTGAAACTCTCTTCACTTGCCCTCTCAGACCCTTAGCTCACCTCCTAGTGGACTGTTTGAGTCAAAATGAGAAAAAAAAATGAAAAAAACCAACTTAAAGATGACTTTTTCCGGCCTTGTCCGTGCGCGGCGATTTTTTCCATCGACTCGCGATTTCTCGGGGCGATTTCTTGGAAAAAATCGAGGGTGATTTTTTTGGCGATTTTTTAGGTAAACCTCGGTGCGGCGAATCGCGATTTATCGAAAATCGGCCGATTTATCGCCGATGTTGGTAACACTGACAAGAAGATCCTCCATTTTGAGCTTCCAAGATGCTCACAGGTTTATTTGGTCAAGAGTTGGATCCTACTGTGATAATCAGAGTTGCATAAAACTCTAGGAGAATCCAGTGTTTAATGACAGGTCCAAACACACAGAGATTATATATCACTTCATCAAAGACAGTTCAAAGAGGAGCTGTGAAGCTTCAATATATTTCCACGGATGAGCAGGTTGAAGATATTCTTACCAAGGCTTTGATGAAGGGAAAGTTTGTGTTATTTAGAGATAAGCTGGGAGTGTTGCAATACTCTTTCCTCGTTAGGAGGGAGTGTTGATGATTATAGCTCAAACATGAGCTTTTACATAGACCAGGTGTCAAGCATGCAAAAGTTGTCCATCTCCTCTCTAGGAACTTGCTTAATTATTGAATAAGTGACTTTTATATTTCTTTCTTAAGTTTAACTTAGTAAAAGCACATTATTAACTTAATGCTGGCTAATGACTAAAAGTGAACTTAAGATCAAGTCACAACCCTTGATCTTAAGTGGGGCTCAAGATCTAATCTTGGCCATCTATCACTTTGGACATTAGGGGTTAGGGTTTTGGTCATTAAGTTGCTATAAAAGAAAGCCTAAGGAGAGGAGAAAGACACACAAGATCATAAGATCATTTCAGAGAGATTTTTTGAAGAGAAGATTGAGACTCAGTGGCTGAAGAGAAGAGAGTAAGGATTTTGCAGGGAGAGAAGTTTTGGTGGAGGATAGAGAAGCCGATCTCACAGAGGACCAAATTGTATGAGTGACGCATAGGAGTGACATAAAGGCCATACGAGCTGATGCAGGGGCCGATTTGGTGACACAAGGCCATATGGGCGACGCCAGTAGTTGTAGAGGATGACGCAGGGCCGATTTGCCTTGTGGGTGATTTCTCTAGTGTGCCAATTTTCTCAGGGACTGAGTTACAGGTTGCTTGTTGTAATTTCTGATTTTCTCTGAGTTAATAAAAGAAGAACATTGAATGCTGGTTTTTCCCTATTGGAGTTTTCCAGGGTAAATAATTGTGTCAAACGTGTGAATGATTCCTGTTTGCTTTCGCTGCAATACTAGTTAAAAATATAATGTATTTTTGTTTATAATTTCTAAGTATAATAATTATTGAGAGCAGAAATCAGAATTTGATATTGAGTAAAATTTAACACAACCTTATCAAACCTTATGAACCATTAACACTTTAGATAGAATGTGAAATACTGGCGTGTAACCAAAAATGTTTCCCAGACTTTACCCAGCCAGTCTTGCAGGGTTCTGTCCACCGTAACCCTACATAAAAATCTTCCACCCAAATCTTTTTCCTGCATTGGGATGATTTATCTCAACATGATCTCTTCCCCAATAATTAGCTGGACCTTCTTCGACCTTACCCTAATACACTTCCAAATATGCCTTGAACATCAACTCTTAAAAGGCCGCTTCTCACTGTTTACCCAAGTTTCCTTCCAGCTCCTCTAAACTGATCTCCTTTCTAACTTCATCAGGGCAGAAGCCTTCCGATCTGCCTCTCTTCAATTGAAAAGAATCCACAAATCCTACTATGGTGTTCACATGAATTTCAAGAGCATCCTTATCAAACCCCAATGAACCATTAACACTTGTGGAGCATATCGCTTCAGGCAGAGGGAACACATGCTGGTTTGTATGACTACCTGGGAATGAGGTTTGGTCTACCCATGCATCATACGTGCCAGTCTTAACTTGCTGTACTTCTTCACCTGAACTCCGATTGACAGTGACAACAATGCCCTTGGGATGAAGGTTATGCACTTTTATTAAGTTTGGAACTGTTTAATGATTTGTGCATGGTACTTAGGGATTTTACCACAACCTTGTCCAGTGGAATGTCAACCCTGTCACACAGCTTAATTTGCGTTCCATTGGAGGATTGATTTGGTTCAGATTTCCTTGGAGGGTAGTGGCCAAAGTGGGATTTTTGTCCTTATTCCAATGGATGATGTTTTCGTCGTAGGATCTGAAGATGGAAGCCTTTTCCAAATCAGTAGGATCCTCTCCATAGTCCAGAAAATCTCAATTCCTGATGTACTTATCTGTCCTCTGATATAATATATGCAGCATTTCTAAAAAAAGATATATATTTTTATTTCATATAGTGATGGAAAATAGTAAATGCCAACCCACCATCGAGTCATGCCATGTATGATTTAAATTTAAAACATTTAATAAGGATGACGTGGAAGAATATTACAAATCTGGAACCTGCATGTATCACGTCACTGCCTGAAATAGCAACTGCATAAAATAGCAGGGTCTTAAAAGAAGGAAAAACTGGAACTTAAGCCTTGCAACTGAAACCAAGGATGACGGGGAATGCTGCATTCAATAGGGAACCTGTATGTATCACGTAAATGCCGGAAATAGTAACTTCCTAAAATGGCAGCATCTTCCTAAAGAGTAGGAAATACTGAAGCTGAATCCCTGCTACTGAAATCAAGCACACACTAACCCTGCCATAAATAGAAACTGCATGGCATCGTACCTACTAAAAATAGCACGAGTTTCCTATAAACAGGAAGTGGCTAAACTGAAGTTCTGCCAATCAAGAAACAAGCAAGCATGGCGCCCTGTTAAGAATAGAAACTTTCTATAAATAATAACGTCTAGAAATAGACATTACTAAAAATAGTAAGTGTCCGGAATCTCCAGATATGAGCAATGGTGACCCCTGCTAAATTAGTAATGTCTAAAATATGCTCATAAATAACATACTCCCAAAGTAGCATTGTAGGTGTACTGAAGTGTTTGGCACCATGCCTCTCGGGAACACTCTGCATGCACAAAAATCTGTCTCTCCCTTTCATGTCTAACAATCACATGCATGTACCTCGAGCTCAACTGATTAGGGATGTATGCAATCATGCATGTAACTAAAGTGATCAGTAATTCCCTGGAGGATAATGCTGATGTAGACGGGTCATTGATGTTGAAGTTAATACCAGGATTGCTTGCAATCCTGGATGCTAACAAGCCATAGCATCACCATGAAATTTTGTACAGGTCAAGGATTGCTTGCAATCCTGGATGCTAACAAGCCATAGCATCACCATGAAATTTTGTACAGGTCAAGGATTGCTTGCAATCCTGGGTGCTAATAAGCCACAACATCACCATGAAATTTTGTCCAGGTCAATGATGTAATGGGTTATATAATCATAATGTGTAAGCTTATATCAAGGCAGTTCAGCTGCTTTTCCAATCATTAATTCACTTCACTAGAAGCTTTTTATTTTTTAACATGATCATTGTCATTGTAGACATAATTCCGATTCAGTTAGAGAGACTACAGCCAAGGAGAATCATTAAAAGAGGACTACCACTGAGAATTTGATATATATTAATTTTTGTGGATTTGCTATTTTTGAATGAGGCCAAAGGTTCTCTTTTTCTCTATCTATTTCTCTGTTTATTTTCCTCATCTTCTATGAGTTCATCGTTGAAAGGCATGCTGTACTTAAGTTGTCTCACAGTTAAAATTTAATATCCTATTTAACTTTTGTTGCTGTTAATGACTCACCGTCCGAGGTCAAAATTTTTGATATTGTGAATAAAGTGGAAATTTAGGACCATTTTTGATGCCATTTACAGTTGTTTATGTGAACTTGTGCTTTCTATAAGAGTGCAGGATGAATCATTATAATCTCTCTGCCATATGTGTAAGCTTCTATCTGACATGGGTTGTGTTTTGCTGACACAGGTACGATGTTGCTTCATTTGTATCACACAGAATGTTTGAGTCAGGCGATCCAGTAAGTATTATCTGCTGCTGAAATTTTTCAAATTATTATGTGCCCACTAAAAGGAATTAGTTATGGATTCTTGTTTGCTTTTCTATTTTCTAAGTAGCTGGCACAACTCATGATTTTGTCAGTTTCTGCTGTAAGTTTATGTCTGTCTCGAATATCTGTGCTACTGCTAAGCAGTAGATACTCGAGATTATCTTGAAATCTTTTACTTTTCTTCAATTTCTTTTGTTACTTTTGTGCCTGAAAATTCAGCAACTTTTCCATTCTTTGCAGGAAGTCCGCGTAAGATTCGCTGGATTTGGAGCTGAGGAAGATGAATGGGTCAATGTGAGAAAGTGTGTGAGACAGCGTTCTCTTCCTTGTGAATCTTCTGAATGTGTAGCAGTGCTGCCAGGAGACCTCATACTCTGTTTTCAGGTACCGTTTTAGAAAATCTTCATATTGTTCTGCCTTAGAAGTAATTCTGCACTATTACATTCTCGACTTTATTTAAAGGCCTTTTCAATTTTTTTCCGTACTGATATTCATATTCCTAAATATTTCTTGAATTCTTCCAGGAAGGTAAAGAACAAGCACTATACTATGATGCCCATGTCTTGGATGCCCAAAGAAGGAGACATGATGTGCGGGGTTGTAGGTGTAGGTTCTTGGTTCGGTATGACAATGACCAGTCCGAGGTATGTTTTTCATGTTTATGGAGTAGGAATTCTTTTATCAATTGCATGCAGATGCCAAGGTCTCTGTCCCCGAGATGTTGTTTATAATATTAGTGTTAAAACTAAAACAAAACGGTCAATTTTGTTTTCCCAAATGTATCTACTTGGAGGTTGTCCCGAGTGATAGGTGTCAGGATTTGAAGATTTGGCTTTTCCTGCAATGTACGAGTAATCCAAAATCCATTTATGAATTAGCTTTCTTGTAGAAATGAATTTCAGGAACGTATAGGTCTGACGAAAATTGTCAGCTTGCTAAGAGGGGTATTGGCTATTTCTTTACCATCAAAATGTAAATTACAGATTTTCACTGTGAAGTTGCAGGAAATAGTACCATTGAGGAAAATCTGTCGACGACCAGAGACAGATTACCGGTTAAAACTAGTCCACGCTTCCAAAGAATTATCATCAATTGAGCTGGACCAAGGATCTCAGCAAGTAAAAGATGCCCCTACAGCTCCCATTTGTCATATTGGAGAAGGATCTCGGGAAGAGTTTCATCTGTCAGCAGACATATCAAAGAGTATTAGTCAGGTTCTAGAAGCAAATGTTCAGTCTTCAACTGTTCCCACGACTTCATCAATTTTGCATGCTAAAGAAGCTTCATCTGCTGAGTCTCAAACAAATCTTCCAGCCACAGAAATTGATTCAATCCGGAATATGGTTGCTCCTGCATTAACTCATTCAGATAATGCTTCAAATATCACGGTTGATGCAACGGCAAAAAGTACAGTCCAAGATTGAAGGAAATAACTTAGGGATGCTTATGTCCTTGAATCATTCAGATAATGCTTCAAATATCACGATTCACGGTAGATGCAACGGCAAAAAGTACAATCCAAGATTGAAGGAAATAACTTAGGGGTGCTTACGTCCTTGAAAAGCATCCGTGCAAATCTTACAGATAATACTGTTGTAATAGTAGGTTCTTAGAAGCTATCCTTTTGGAGGAATTATTTTTGCAAGTTTTCTTGCTTTATATTTATTCACATGTAATTAGTAGCGATTCATATTTTGCCGAGCCCCTGTGCCAGAAGCATTAGTTCAAACTTCAACGTTAATATTTGTAAGTTAAATTTGAGTTATAATATTTTGTAGGTTAAATTTTAGGAATTCAATCATTGTACCTATTGTTTGAAATGTAACCTCTCTTCTTGATAAAATAATATTTATGAGATTGTTAGTGGTTCATGTTGGTGGACATTAAGACCTTAATATGTCGAAGATATTAGAACAATGGTATAGAGTGGACATTAAGACCTTAATATGCCGAATATATTGGAACAATGGTATAGATAGTTCACTGCCAGGCTACGACATGATCACTGTTTACTTGTATCAGAACTTGCAAAATTAAATAAGTTACATTCCATTATAATATGTTCACCATGGTAATAATCAGAGATACTAAATTTTCTTCATTGACAGGTAATGTGAAAACATACTGGACCAAATTTATATCCTTATATTGTGCCGTCTCAAAAGAAAACCACGATCAGTCTTGCAACCTGGTAATAAATTGAAGGTTGTATAGGTTGCAGGCTTAGGGAGTGTTGGACTATTGAGATAGAAAGTAAGAAGGATTGATAATTATGGTAATCACGAAAGTTTAAATCCAAGAAAATTAAACCCAAGTTGCATGGATACGGACAGATACAGCATCGTACGATACAATATGGTTGGGTTACACACATGCATGAAAAACAAGAAAATAAAAATGTTAAAATACCATTTAGGGATTAGGAGACGCAACATTCAGACACAAAGCTATATCTATATAAGTACATCAATAAATATAGCTTCGCTGAATAGATGTGCTTTTGTTTACTGGCTTGCCTTGGTTTACCATTGGCGGGATGTTCTGCCTAAGCAAGTGGGCTGCTGCCTAACCTCTTCGGGCCCGTGATAATGCTTCGCAGAAACACTTAAAGAAAAAGAAAGATGAAAATGCCCTGCACACGCTAATGAAAATGCATTGCACAAGCTACTGCTTATGTAAGATGAGATGAAAAAATCAGCAGACATCAAAGAATGTCTTCCTTGAAATTAACCTACAATAATCGAACCTTCTGAATAGTGAATAAGATCTTCCTTGAACCCAACCCATAGTTAAGATACCATCTTTAAACTGTCCTTAAAACTCTCAAATCCCCCTTCAAGCAAACTACGTAATTAAACTATGCATAATTGCAAATCCCCCTTCAAACAAACTACGTAATTAAACTATGCATAATTGCGGTAAGTTGTACATAAACTTACATACATGATGTGAAATGAGGGACTATATTCCCATTTATATGTTACCTTTTTACTTTTAGGCTTAAGTTATTTTTTTAAAATTCTTTAAAATACTTTTGTAAAGAATATAATGCTGATTTTTCTGCTAGCCAAACATGGAATGCACCTTGGCTTTAATTTGGCCGCATCACCTATATCCTTGGAGTGGTATTCATATTTGGGTTGTATTTTTACAATATTGGATATAGGGTGTATTTTAGGACACTTAGGGATGTATTGGACAACTTCTACTTAAATTCCATTTAAATTGTAGTTAATTTTATTATTGTATTTGGGAAACTATAAGGATGTATGCATTCAACAACTTAGGTTTAAATTGTTAGTGCTAAA
Source organism: Pseudotsuga menziesii (assembly GCA_001517045.1). Lineage (NCBI taxonomy): Eukaryota > Viridiplantae > Streptophyta > Pinopsida > Pinales > Pinaceae > Pseudotsuga > Pseudotsuga menziesii. Next base: position 50,076 of record LPNX010485631.1, read on the forward strand.
TTTAGGTGATATCCTCCAACAATCCCAGAAATTGTAACTGCTAAATTTCTATCAAAGATGGTTATTTTTGGGAAAAGATTGATTTAATCCTCTCAACACCTACCTCCATTTTCATTGTGACCACAAGTATTGTAAAACTACAAGATTTTATACCCATTAAAATTAGGGCTTTTCAAAACTCGAATAACTTTACTTTCTCTTTAAGAGTAATCTTCTAGCATTCTATTCCTTTTTCTTATGTACCATGTCTTTCATGGTTGACATGTTGTGCTTTCTGATTGTATGATTTTAGTAGTTTAACAACTATCTTAATTAAAGTTTGATTTGTTTCTTTGTAAAATGGGAAGGACTTTTCTTAAGGAAAAAGACATTTTTATGTTCTTGAAATAAAGTGATTGTATATGATTTTTGTAGCTAAACAAATATTTTATTAAATTATTATAGTACTTGCACTTTCTAACCTGAAGGGCATGTGGTGATAGGCAAAGGTGCCCCACTTCGTGATGAAAGAGGTCTTAAGGCAATCCTCGAGATCCATCTTTATTTCATTGTATTCTGAGAAGCCATCTTGTAAAGACATTGCAACTTGCTGCAAGATAGCATCCATGAAAGACATGGGGAAATTATCTTTGACACTAGCTTGATTTAAATCTTGGATATCTACACAGTCTAATGTCGCTATTATTTTTTTGCACAAGGACCAAATTGATAGCCCACTTTGAGTAGCGTACCAAGAAAATTACATTATCTTTGAGCATTTTATCTCTTGAGCTCTTTCTTATTAGAGCATCTAAATTTGGATTGATTGTAACATCCCTCTTTTACCCCTATTCTTTTGTAACTGAAGGTGTAACTGTGTATCGCTTCATGGCAAGGAGCTCAAGGCCAAGGCTCTGCTAGTAAACTTTGTAAGTATTGTTATGATTTCCTAAGTTATGTAAATTGAATTGTAGACTTAGGAGACTGAAAACATGACACACTAAACGATAGGGGCACAAAATCCAATAGGGGTAGAGGTTGATGGTTGGGAATCCATGAGTTTGATGATTGGTGCCATCTTAGTACCGTGGGCACTGGGAAAAAGGTGAACAATAGGTGTTCACTTGATGGCCTAAAGTTTTAGGTGATGTCCTACGCAGAGTAACTATTCAACGCATGCTAATAGTGAACTCCTACAACTTTCCTTTTAGCGTGAAGCTAAATATTATTTGATGATTCTAAGTAAAATTAAGTAATCATCCTAGTATAAATAATTATCTTAACTCAAATATTGTTAAAATTTCCTAATGTATAGAAACTACGCTTGTTTATTTATTTTCACCTTAAGCATAAGGTGGGAGAGAGATAAACTTATAGAAATGTTTATGATAAATTATTCATGCATATATATATACCTAGAATATATATTACAATTGTATTTATATAGATAAGAAAATGGACACACACACACACACACACATATATAATGTGGTTCATGTCCTGAAGATCAGAACGCTACATCCATGGATATATATCCAAGGGGGACCACTCGAAGGGGCCTCACCTTGTTAGGCCATATCCAAGCCTATCCTTGGCACCAAACTTGGATGCCTAAACCCAGAGGACCCAAAGAATTGAACCCTCGACATCGACCTACGGCTTGGTCCTGGAGGATCCAACCAACTGAACTACCACACAAGGCTATATATATATATAAGTGAATACTTAAAAGAAGTATTTACTTGTTAAATATAGTATGGATCAAAATCTATTAAAAGAAAAATGAAGCATTAAATGGGCACACTCATTTTTGGAGGAAAATAAAATAGATATTTAAATGACAAGTAATTGGTTACGAGGCAATGAAGAATATCTTAAACCCTAGTTTGTTTTGGTGGTTGGGGGTTGGGCGACCTCTTCCAAGAAAGAGAGTCAAGTCCCTTTGAATTTGGGGGTTGGTTGGGCGGCCTCTCCGGGGAGAGAGAGAGAGAGAGAGAGAGAGAGAGATGAACCCATTTAGGTTGACCCTCACTTGTTTTCAATTTCCTTGAAAAATAATTATTAAGGGCAAAAATAAGGAGATTTTGGTGTGCTTGGAGAAACACAGACAAGAGAGGGCACAATCCATGGGATTTTTTTCCCATTCCTCAAATCTATTTGGTTGTTTTTAATAATTCTTTCGGTAGAGGTAGAGCAATGATTTTATTTTTGTTCCACGACTTATTTATGGATGCATTTTTCTGTAGAGAGGGGGCATCTCTTTAAATGGGGATCTGCTACCTCTTTTCTAGAAGGAGTATGCCAAGAGACGATGCATCTCCATGTAAACCACTATTTTATTTTTTAGTTTTGGTTCTTGCGATTTCTGGATGAAAGGGGAGGGAACAGTCCCTAGGATCCTATATATATTATTGGTTGCAAATCGCTATAGGTGAAATTCCTTTTGTATAGATTGAGCCATAGAGGGCGCAAGCAGAGTGGGCACAACTCCAAGCTATAGATATGGCTATTAAATGATATTTTGGTACTTGTTTGAGCCATAGAGGGCGCAACCCTAGGTTGTAGATATGGAAATTAAATTATATTTTCATACTTTGTTTGAGCCATAAAGGGTGCAACTAAAGTGGGTGCAACCCCGTGCTATAGATATGGATTAAATTATATTTTGATACTTTGATTGAGTCATAAAGGGCACAACCCTAGGCTGTATATATAACATTTAAATTATATTTTGATACTTTGTTTGAGCCATTGAAGGCACAACGCCATGATGTAGATATGGTATTTTAATTTATATTAAGATACTTTGTTTTGAGCCATAAGGGAACATCCATTGAGGGAGCACACGAGCCCTAGCCTAATTTTACATTTAGTTAAATTTAATGTAAATTCTTTACTTTTGACGAAGGGATAATGGTGTAGTCTCGGTTCCATTCTTTGTTGTAAATAACATAGGTGGAAGTGTGTGTTTTACTTATGTGATTTAGTATTGAATTGCTTGATTGAGGAAGGGCTTAGTCCCAATATCTTAGTACATAATAGCTTATAGATATCTATGCAAGCTATACATGGTTAATACATGAGTAAAGATGTAGTCTCAGTTTCTTGAGTTATAAGAAAGCAAAAGGACTCTCGGTAAATGATTCTCTACTTCCTTAGTGGATTCCAACGCAGCTTGGGGGTGGCCTCTTGGTGGAAAGACTATAAGCTAGACATAGGAACAAAAGGTTGGGTGGAACGTTGCAGTCATGTCTTTAGTAACACCAACCTATTTAATTCATATAACTATTTTTCATTGTTGTATTGTTAAATGATGTCAAGTTCTATAAACATATATCCTTTTCATGTTGAGAATCGCATGGTGCAATTGTTATACGTTCTTCCTCTTTATGTAAGTTGTTAGCATCATTATTGTTCAAATGACTAAGAGAAATAAATAGTATGGATATGGAATTAATAAACATTGTTAGCTTCAGAAAGGTGTTGAATAATCTTATTTGTGGATAAGTGACTTCAACTATAAATAGTAGATCTAAGTATCTTACTTTCATAGAAATAGGTCCTCAACTGGTGAATATATTTTCATACGTAAGTATGCTCTTCATTTGAAGGAAGATTTGGTTAGCAACTGCTATAGATTATATTGTTAATATCCTAACTTGTTATTTGTACATGCATCTCCTATAAAGATACTATTGAACAACATCAATTGAGCTATGTTTGAGCATGTTAATATCATATATTAAATAATTTATCAAAGTATTGACTTAGTCACTTCTTATATTTAAAGAAAAACAATTAAGATTTAATGTAGACAACTATCTTATTAATGATTAGTAAACCATGATCGAATGTGGATTGATCCTATGTGAGAGAATAATGTATGCCATGTGTCTAACTTGTTAGTATGATATACTTGATGCAAATATTTTGCTGATGCGTCTTCATGTTGGTAACCTTTATGCTTTGGGCTCCTACTAAGAGTGATAGTAGGCTTATTCTCATTTGATGTAATGTAACACCTTTGATGGATTATAATGTGTAAGTACATGTTTCTTAGAATAGTAAAGGATTTCTATAATTGTGGACTAATTGAGCACCTTGTTCTAGTTTAACTAAAAGCTTAAACAATAGGAAAAATTATATTATTGTCCATGTATAACAAAGGGAAGATAAGGGTTTAAATAACAAGCCAAGTAGCTTACCTTTGTTATGTAGTTCTAAATATCAAGGCTAGTAGAAACAAGTACATTTTTTCATATATGAAAGAATAAAAATGGTAAGAAATGTACTTCGCCAATGATTATAACATGTAATCAATGAGACTAACATATTTGGTTGTTTGGGATAGTTAAACAAAAAATTCTTAGACTCCATATTCTGAACAATTAATGAGGATATTGGGTTGTTACAAATGGTATCAGAGGAGAGTAATAACACTACGACCTAATGGGATCGCATACGTGCAGGTAAGTTGTGTTCTCTGTGAACTATTGTGTATTTGAATGCAAAATTGTTTGTAGCAATTGTTTTCTTTATTGGCATGCATGTTATAGAAAGTATGCATTAAGCTGGTATACTAGAAAGTTTTGCTACATATAGAAGATATAGTTTACATACTATAGTTGAAGCAAGTAAAAATATTACATGGATTGAATGCGTGATAACATGAGTATTGTATGATTATTGATCATTATACATAAATGCAACAATGAGTAAGAAAATTCCTATATTTCGTAATTGAAGATAGTTCCAAGTAAATATTGCGGTAATGATAAAATAAAGTCTTTAGTGTTATGAAGAATTGTAATAGGCTTATGCACTAGCTAAAGGGGAGCTTCAAAATATATAACGGATTTTATTTTTCTTGGTCACCATCATGATGCACAAAAATAAACATGAAGGATGAAGTATGAGTGATTTTTATTATTCTATAACAAGTATGGATTAAGTTGGTTAACTAGAATGTTTTATTGATCATAGAGAACATAGATTGAATGTCATGAATGATAGTTGAAGCATGTAAAGGGATTTCATAAATTTGATATGTTAATTGAATGCATGATTGCAATGAATTGTGAATTGTGTATAAAAGATGAATAATAGGATATATGATGTGTCGAAGATCGTCATATACAAATGTTTGTGAAATCTCATTTTGTCCACAACTAGACACTCGGCTTGAGGTTAGTCCGACTTCAACAGGAAGCGAAAGGAAATTTCGTTTGTGACAATGCGCATCAGTTCACATAATAATGATGAATGCAAATGAGTTTGTAAGTTATCATTGGCTTATATTGTTAGTTTTTCTTTAGATCTGATTAGTTTATCTAGGATATTTATATGAAATAATAACAAGTACAACAAGTTGCATAAGATATAAAAGATACACAAGAAACAAATATTTTCACTAGGGAAACCATATAGGAGAAAACCCCTCAAACTTCCTCAGAATAGTAAGATGATCAAAAGTAGTAAGAAGAAGTATTAAACAACTATATATCTCTCCTCCTTTGTCTCTCTCTCTCTCTCTCTCATGCAAACTTGAGAGTGTGAGGTGTGTATAAATGAGGGAGAGTGCCTCCCTATTTATACCCTTTCAAGTCATTGACAAAACATAAGATTGGGGCCCACTTGTCTTCCCTAACAGGGCCTACTTCTTCTATAGAGACTCCAAATACACATTACATGATGTTACACTGGTAACTATTTCCCCGACTTACAACAGAGGTTGTACCTCAAGGTCTAGAGACAATTATGACATCCCGCAAGGGGGTAAACACATCCCCAATGGGGGTACAACAACATACAATGATAATATAAATCATAATATATTTCGAAGTTACAAATACATCAACACTCCCTCTTAACTAGGAAGGTATTCTCTCTCTTCACAGTCATCAACACATCTGGTCAAGTCTTCATCACAGAGTCATCAACATGAATTTATAGAGTCATCATCATAGTTGCTTCCATCATCTTATCCTTATTGATCATCGAACGATACTATCTGTCAACGAAAGTTTCTATAGAGCCAACCCTCTCTCAACTGGGTGTAGGCCTACTCCTCATCCAGGTCTTCATCATATCTCAAGCAAGCCATCTCATAGGAACGATTCAGGACCTTCTTTACATTGCCAACGAAATAACCTGCGTCTCCTACCTTCATCTCATCGTATCCAAATCATCTCTTTTGTCCTGCACAAAATATAACAAAGAACAAAGCTTTAGCTACAGACCACCTGCGTTATTTCACCATAGTATTAAGCCAGGATAATTTTCACGTCATTAAGACAACCTGCAACTTCTACTATGTGAGAATCACCTAGGAGCACACTCAATGAATTACATATCTACACGGTCAACCTGCGTTCTACCAGTAAAGGGAGAATCGTCTAGGTGCACCTCTCGTGCTTTGTGACCTTATCATCTCAACATGGGAACACATATTTAGATTATATGTAAGGACTTATTACGGCCAAAAAAACTGCTACAACATGAACTTTTATGTTCCTTGGTCAACCTTAAGGACTTATTACATTTGAACAACCTGGGTCCAAGATATTTTACGTTCAGAAAACCTTCGGGGCATATTACATCCAAGTAACTTGCGTACCACACTAGGTCTCATTTTACACTCGGACAACCCACAAGACTTATTACATTTGAGTAACCTACGTACCATACCAGGTCTCTTTTTACACTCGAATAACCTGTCATAGGACGAATTACGTCCAAGGATAACTTGCGAGCTTCGCCAGGACTAATTACATCCGAGGACAACCTACAAGACTGATTACGTCCGAGTATCCTGCTTCACCAGGATTTTTCCCGCTCGGACAACTTGTCTCATTTCCCATGTGAGATATTATGCATTTGATATTTCTAGCATAGAAACACATCAAGATTGATTACATCCAAGGATAACCTGCGAGCTTCGCCATGACTTATCCAAGGACAAAATACAAGACTGATTACGTCTGTGAAACCTACGAACTTTTCCAAGATGTTATGCTCAGACAACCTGTCTCTCTAGCTTTTCTAGAACACATCACTCCCTCTTTCGAGGGATATCGATATGGATCACACCAAATATTTCTCTGAAGTACTCGAACTTCACTCTCTCTAGAGGTTTGGTCAACACATCGACTATCTGCTCCTCCATTTCCATGTATTGGAGCTTCACTTATCTTCTCTGCACCATATCCCTAATATAGTGGAACTTGATCTCGATGTGCTTCGACTTGTCATGGATCACTGGGTTATCTGACCGCTTCATGCAACTCTGATTGTTGCAGAAGATACAAGTCACATCCAACTAGATATCAAATAAGTCATACAATAGATTTGGTAGCCACACTGCCTCGCAACTATACGAGAAAGCAACAACATACTCTTCTTTGAATGTACTCAATGCCACACATGATTGCTTCCTGCTAAACCAGGAGATCATGCCAGATCCCATACTAAAGCAACACCATGAGTTTCTCTTTATTTTAGTGGTGCTACCTTCCCAGTTCGAATCAACATAACTGTGTAGGTCAATCTTCTAATTCATATCATATTTGAGCCCATCATCCACTATACCTTTTAGGTACCTCAAAACATGCTTTGCAACTATCAGATGAACATGTCTCGGATCCATCAGGATCTGGATTAGGGTGTTCACCACAAAGCATATGTCTGGTCTCGTATTCATCAGATACATCAATTATCTAATCATCTAACGATACATCGTGGCATCAACCGACTCAGATGAAGCATCACTCAAAAGCTTCAAGTTAGATGCCATAGGTGTGGCGATTGCCTTGTAGTACAACATTCCGAATCTCTTCAGAATCTCCATTGCATACTTTCCTTGACCAAGGAAAATACCATATGCACTCTGCCACACCTCCATGCCTATGAAGTAGTGCATAATACCTAGGTATTTCATCTCGAACTCTGGAGTAAGTATCCTCCTTGCATCTGTAATGAGTTCCTCTTTGTCTGTCAGAAACAAGTCATCGACATATAACAAGAGTATCATGGGTCTTCCTGTCATGTGTCGTGAATCCCAGTGGCTGTTCCACGTACACTTCCTCCTTGACTACACCATTCAAGAAAGTTTTCTTGACATCCATTTGGTGTATTTTCCATTTCATAACTTCTTCCAAAGCAAGTATGGTTCTAATGGAAGTGTACCTCCCCACGGGTGCAAATGTCTCTTCGTAGTCTATGCCTTCTTTCTGTGAGAAGCATCATGCTACGAACCTTTCCTTGTATTTCTCGATGCTTCCATCTACATCATGATTGATCTTGTACATCCACTTTGAAGTCATGACACACTTCTTCTCTGATCTCAGAACTATCTCCAAGACATCATTTTTCATGATCAACTGATATTCCTCGATCATAACATCCTTCCATTCTTTCTTTTTTGAATCCTCTTCATAGGTGGAAGGTTCTTTGTCAATGATGTCACACAACAGGGCCACATATCTATTATAGGGATTTTCCATCTTTCTCTCTCTGTGTATTCCTTCTAGAGTGCCATACCTTTCAACTTCTCGTATGAGCTCCCATTCCCATGCTGGTTTCCTCTTGTGGGAGTCCTTCTCGAGGATTGTCTCTACCGGTTCTTGAGGTTTCATCATGTCATAATATTCAGAGTCTTCTAGAATTACTTCTCCAATTTCCATATCTTGGACTCTCATCTCTTCAGGTTCCTCTACTTCCTGGATAGGTGTCCTCCTGGATCTGAAGTATGTCGAGTCTTCATCAAAGTTTAAATCTCTACTGATGTCGATCTTCTTGAATCCTGGGAAGTATATTCAGTAGGCCTTTGATGTATCACTGTATCCCAAAAATATACCCTCCCCCCCAGAAGGATCGATCTTGGTCCTTTTCTCCTTCGGGATATGTATGTACACTGGACAACCAAATATTCTCAGATGGCTAACTTCTAGTTTATCTCCTGAGAAATCCACTTCAGGAGTCTGGTTCTCAAGTACTCGATGAGGAGTACTGTTCTGTATATACACAACTGCTCTTGCTGCCTCTGCCTAAAGGTGCATAGGAATATCCTGGTCATGCAACATTTCCCTTGCTTCTTCCATGATGGTTTGGTTCTTTCATTCCACAACACCATTCTGTTGAGGATTGTATGGAGTGCTCAAATCCCTCTTAATCCCTGACTCTTTGCAGAGTTTCTGGAATTTTTCCGATGTGAATTCTCTGCCATTATCTGATCGTAGAATCTTGATCTTCCTATCAGTTTGGTTATTGACCAAGGATTTATATTCCTTGAACTTACTGAAAACTTCACTTTTCCATTTCAAGAAATATATCCAAGTCTTATGTGAGAAATCGTCTATAAAGGAAACATAGTACATATACCTGCTTAATGAGATAGAAGACATGGGTCCACATACATCCGAGTGTACTATATCCAATATTCCTTTAGCCTTGCTCTCACTTCCAGGAAATGTCTTATTCACATTCTTTCCTTGTGCACATCCCTTGCAAATGCATTCATGCTTTTCCTAGATCTCTAGAAATCCCGAGACTGGTTTGCTTGCCATCGGTGGTGCTCTGTAGTGCACATGTGCAAGACTTTTGTGCCATAGTTCACTTGGTTCAATTGACTCATGAACCAATGCTTGTTAAGGCTGTCTCTTTAGCTTGTACAAGCCTCCATCTTCCTCTCCAATCACTGTTGCATCCTCCATTGTCTTTCCTCTGGGCCACATCAGAACTTGGCCATCGACAAAAGCAATCATAATTCCCTTTGCATCTAGTGCAGAGATGGAGAGAAGATTATTCTTCAATCTTAGAACATATAACACATCCTTCATCTTTAAGGATTTCCCAGAGTCAAGCTTGTATGAAGCTTCTCCACTCCCTTTTGTGGGGTATTGGTATTCATCCCCAAGTTTCACCTTGTGTGGTGACTCATGTTCAGACATATTGACGAGTGATCCCTTGTAAGTTGTATCCGGTCATGTGTTTAGAAGCTCCACTATCCAAAAGCCAATCATTGCTTCCATGTGAGATAGTTCCAGTAAGTGCTTAGGTTAGCACATACTCTTCATCCGAACCATCCTTCTCTCGTCTGAATCTTTTGTTTGTTGGTTCATCATCTTCGACAATATGAGAATGGTGTCTCCTTTTCCTCAGGGGACAATCTCTGCAAAATGTCCCTTTTCATCACAAGTATAGCATCGAACATTTGAAGTATGTCTTTTGGTCTTCTTCAGTTTCTTGTCCTTCTTCTTGTTGTGATGAAAGTTCTCCTTCTTTTCCTTCTTCTTGGTGTGAACTGTGAGAGCTTGATCTTCAGTTTCTCCCATATTCTCTTCTCTTGTCACGAGTCGAGCTTCTTCTTGTGCACATTCTTCTTGGAGTCTGCTGAAATATACTAGCCTCCTTCTTTCAAAAATCCCTTGAATGAATGAGTCACATGATCTAGAGACCATTCAAGGTAGTCATTATAATTTCCCCTTCAACATTCTCTTCAACTGCTTCAAAGTGAGGATTTGATTTTAGAAACCCTTGTGAAGTAATACTGTATAGTATTGGAGTTCTATATCTTCACATTCTTCAATTGGTTCCTCAAAGTCATCTTTCGGTTGATGTTCTTTCCTTCGAACATCTTTGTCAAAGAATCATATACTTCCTTCGGTGTCTTGCATGAAGAAATATGGGGGATGAGGTGATCCTTAATATATTCTGCAATGATTCTCTTAGCCTTATCCACGTTTCTCTTATGAGCAGCCTCAACGTCATCTCCCTTTGGTTATGGAACTTCTCCAGTGATAAACTGATCCAAGTCATTTTCTTCAAGAATCAGAGAGATTCTGTACTTCCATGTTCGGAAGTTATCAACCCCTCCAATCTTGTACTCAACATGAGTATAGTGAGTCATCTTTTCAAATGATAACCTCAAATGGAAATAACAAAGATTTATATCTTATCGATTTGAGGTGTCTGACTTGGTTCAGAGAAACCCTAATTTTCCAAACTTGAAGTTTGGGAATTTTGTTTGGATAGAAAGATGTGACTCCTTGAGGCGAGTTGCTCAACAAGGTCACTTTCTGAAAACTGAGGTGGGAATCCTTTGAAACTTGATGCCCTAGTAGGCTTCCGACAACAGTGACAAGGTAAAAAATGAAACTTATTCAATTTTGAAATTTCTTCCACCCAAAGATGCGCCCTACTGAGGCGAGTTAGCCTAGGCCTTTTTTCTTGATGATCTGTGGAGAGAACACCTTGATCTAGGAAGCCCTAGTTTCCACTGCCGTATAGTGCTTTATTTCAGAGAAGATATGATACCATGTTAGTTTTTCTTTATATATGATTAGTTTATCTAGGATCTTTATCTGAAAGAATAGCAAGTACAACGAGATGCATAAGATATAAAAGATACACGAGACGCAAATATTTTCAACGGGGAAACCATAAAGGATAAAACCCCACAAACTTTCTCAGAATAGAAAGATGATCAAAAGCAGTAATAAGAAGTATTCAACAACTATCTATCTCTCCTCCTTTGTCTCTCTCTCTCTCTCTCATGCGAACTTGAGAGTGTGAGGTGTGTATAAATGATGGAGAGCGCCTCCCTATTTAGACTTTTTCAAGTCACTGACCAAACATAAGACTGGGGCTCACATGTCTTCCCTAATAGGGATGAATTCTCCCAGAGAGACTCCAAATACACATTACCTAATGTTACACTGGGAACTATTTCCCAGACTTACAACGGAGGTTGTACCTCAAGGTATAGACACAATTAATACATCTCTCTCATGCAAACTTGAAAGTGTGAGGTGTGTATAAATGAGGGAGAGAACTTCCCTATTTATACCCTTTCAAGTCATTGACCAAACATAAGACTGGGGCCCATATGTCTTCCCTAATAGGGACGACTTCTCCTAGAGAGACTCCAAATACACATTACATGATGTTACAGTGGGAACTATTTCCATGACTTACAATGGAGGTTGTACCTCAAGGTCTAGACACAATTAAGACATCCCGCAAGGGGGTAAACACAACCCCAATGGGGTCACAACAACATACGATGATAATATACATCAGAATAACTTCCGAAGTTACAAATACATCAACATGTATGTTTTACTTGGTCATTATAATTTGATGACAATGATTACCATGTTTTTCCTCTTATATGTGTTAAAAGAAGAGGTAACAACAACCATATAGTAGGCATGCATTGAAGCATGCTTGATTCCATAATTACATTATAGAAATTGTATATATATCTACAAATGTATCATAGATATTAAAGTACTAAGAAAATGTATGCAAATGAAAATAAATGCATTATGACATTAGTATGATATAGCTGTTATGCACATTGAGGCAAATAGAGACTTAAAATATTTTTGAATGCACAATGCTAAAAGTACAGTTCATGTTTAATAATGTGTTTATCTTCATATGGGGATTGGAGGAAAGGAAAACATGATCACCAAGCCTTACACCCACAAATTGAATAATATTGATGTATACACATAACAATTATAGTCGTAAGTTTGAGATTGATAACATTAAAAAAGAAAAAGAAAAACTGACATGGTTGATTCTTCTTTGTGTTTGAAGAAGCAATGTCAATCACAACCTTGCATGTATGAGTTTAAGTATAACTTGTCGGAAGATAAGTTAAAAACATGTCAAATTATCCATGATGTTTTTGTTATTGAATATGTCAAATTATTGAATGTTTAGTATGATTCATCAATTATTTCGAAAGGATAACAAAGATGCTAATAAAAGTTGATCATATGATAAATCAATCACATTCAAGAAAACGTACTTCAGATGACGTGTTATGCGAAGTATACACTTTACAAGAAAAAACAATAGGAAATAAATGAATAGATTTGTATTTTTCTATTGAATTACTTGAAAGTAGTAACCATAACATTTATGAGAATGTTAAGTTTTTGTAAATGACATATCTATGTTAAAGAAATTGATTTAGAAATGATAGTAATTGTAAACCCATCGATTTGATGTTCCATTGAAATGATTTACACATCATTTGTAAGATACTGGTAGTATCGAAATATGAAATTTGTAATATGATGTTTAGAATATTTGATGTGTGTCTTTGTTAATAAAGTCCCGGAGGACTTAGACACTTGTGACTTGATGTTGACTTGAGAACTCTGGAGCATCAAGGACAAGTAAACTTGGATACATGTTACTTGATGTTGAGTTGAGAACCTTGGAGCATCGTGGATGAGTAAACTTAGATATATGTGACTTGATGTTGAGTTGGAGACTCTGGAGCATCAAGTATAATTATTGATGTAATGATTATATTGTTTCATCTACTCAGTGTTCCTTTTTGAAATAAATATCAATTCCATGTCATTATGACTAACTGTGATATGAGAAAATTGTAGGTAATGGGCTACAGTAGTTTCAATAAGACCAACTTAAGACAGATCTAGTACTTATAAAGCCTAAAATAAGAAGAATGAACTTAATATTAGTAAATATTATTAAATTAAAGAATTGCTTATGCATAATAATAATAATAATAAAGGTGAATGATGAATCTATAGTAATCTAAAAGATATGAAACCTTTGAGCTAATCACGAGGGACGCCCTAGGTTATAAATCTCTTGAAATTTATTTTAAGGAATAATTCTACACTAAATCAAAACCTAGAGAAGGAAATACCTTCCTATTATTTATAATATAGGAAACACAAAATCTCTTCAAGACATTGCATTAACCAATTAATGAAAATAAGAAAGAGGTTGGATGATAAATAGCATGTGTCTAATAATAGGAAACACAAAATCTCTTCAAGACATTGCATTAACCAATTAATGAAAATAAGAAAGAGGTTGGATGATAAATAGCATGTGTCTAATAATACAAGCAAATGAATATGATAAACATATATAAATTTGTAGACTAAGAGGTGTTAACGAGGGGGACCAGATCCTCAGGTCATGGAGACATTCAGTTGAATTCTATTGAGCGCTTAGTTTGCCATGAAATGGAATATGGTTTGTCCAGGAGGGACTGTATATGGATCCTAAAAATATAGAATTCATAGAGTTGGCAAAAAACCTTCTAACCAAGTCTACGGTAAAAAGAAAAAAATGAATATAAAAATAATACTTAAAAATATCGTCCTTGTGTTGGGTGATTTGATACAGTACATGGTGTGATGTCAGTACTTGTTGTATTGTTATCACTTGGTGTGCTAGTTACTAACACTTATTGTGTTACCGCCATGAATAGAACATGTAGGAGATATTCCTGAGGGATGTAAAAAGATAATTAAGGGTGTTGTCCTCGTGTTGGGTGAGTCATAGATGATGTGACCACTAGGTGAAATTTCTAAAAGTACTTTGGAATAAATACTACCATACAAGAGATATGCGTCTAAATATTGTTATGATAAATTCCCAGTCCATGGAAAGAAATATGTGAATATTCAATCTTAGATTATGAATCACACACACACACACACACACACACACAATTTATGATTGACATATATTGCAGGTACATGAATATTACTAAGTGAATATTTGAAAGTGAAATTGCACACTAAAAGAGTTTCCATGAAAAGACAACAACAAGATGTTACAAAGGAAACTATTACTTATGTTCCTCTTGATTTGGAATAATCATGTGCTTGCATGCGTTTTATGCTAAATGTTTTGGAAAAAACCTTCTATTGTTTGTGTAAAGAACATGTTATGAAAGGTAAGAAACATTAAAGTGATAAAAAGAGATGCCAGAGCAAGCAAAGATAGATGGAAAATGATAATTCCAAGGCATCTTTAAGGGAAGGAGGAAAACTGCGTTACGTTAGATTTTATCTCGACGTTTCGAACCACAAAGTAGGGTTCATCATCAGGAGAAAGTGTCTCGGGTTGAAATAGGTAAGGGTTCTTATGTTTTAATAATAAATGTAACAGTTTTTTAGGGTTGAGCACCGACACCATAAATTTCAAAATGGATTTAAAAACTTTAGTCGACAATTTTTTAAAATTTGTTTTGTTTTTGCTTAAGTCGAGACACTTTCTCCTGATGATGAACCCTACTTTGTGGTTTGAAACGTCGAGATAAAATCTAACGTAACGCAGTTTTCCTCCTTCCCTTAAAGATACCCACTGCGTAGTAGCATGAATAGCTTAATTCAATCCCTCCATGGAAGGGATGCGCTGGACAACCTAAGATCCTTCGAGAAATTACGGGTTAAATTGGTGAGAAATCTAACAAACCTCAACTTTCTTAAAAATTGCCGGGACAACCAAATATTACCGAAATTTGCAATAATAAACCACACCCTGAAAAAGAAGAACCAAAAAATATTTGAGCAAGCCAGCGCAGCCTTAGTCCGAGCTGAACTGAAACGAACTCGCAGAGCCATCAACAGTATCTCTGGCTGCCTCTACAAACTGCATATGGATCTCGCCAACAAGTTGCGACCTGATATCTGGTCTAGAGTGGAGGAAGCATCAGCACAAAGAATGGAGCGTTTATCCTCACAGCTGGAATTAAAACACAAAAGTAAATTCAACAAATTGCCGACTGCCCAAAAACCAGAGACTGCGTGCGCTGAGAAAGAAAGAACGTGTGTGGTCAACCTGTCCACCTTCACGTTGAACGACGAGCATAAAACAGTCTTGGAGCGTGGGCTGAACTTTGCCGTTGCGCCCAATAGAATTCCAATAGATGACATCGTGTGCAGGGTTGAAGACGCGATCTCTAATTTACCGGATGCCCAGGCTGAAGAGGTAAGGCTAGAATGCGCCTGGCCATTAGAAAAGCGAAACCACCCAGGAGCAACCTTTCATGTGATGAGAAAACGACCTTAAAAAACATAAAAAATAATGAGAACATCATAGTATTGAGAGCGGACAAAGGAAACGCCACTGTCATTTTGAATAGAATAGATTATGACAGAAAAATGCTTGACCATTTATCAACAAGCGGAAGCTACAGGGAGCTGGAGAAAGATACCACGAAGAAGATCATAAATGAAGTTACAAAAACTATTAAAAATTCCACTCTTGATGAAAACATCAAAAAGAAATTAATTCCAAAAGACGCATTAATACCTCGGAGCTACGGCTTACCTAAAATTCACAAAGATGGTGTTCCTATTCGCCCTATAGTAAACACCATAAATTCCCCCACATACCAGTTAGCTAAATTTCTTGCCAAAAAGTTAAAGGTGTTTGTAGGTCAAACCCCCTCTTACATAAAAGACTCCACTCATATGGTAAACGAAATAAAAGAATTTAAGGTAGAAGAATGAGATATCTTAGTAAGCTTTGATGTTGTTTCCCTTTTCACAAAAATCCCAGTTGATGATGCTCTTAGAGTAGTGAGAGAGGTGACGGATGAAGAAACATAAATGCTTGTTAGAATCTGTTTAAAATCCACTTTCTTCAGCTTTAAAGGGGTGTTATATGAACAAATTGAAGGAGTCGCGATGGGGTCTCCTCTCTCCCCTGTGGTGGCCAACCTGTACATGGAAGCCTTTGAAAAATCTGCCATTGAGTCTTTCCCGTTAAAACCAAAATGGTGGAAAAGGTTCGTGGACGACACCAACATAAACTGGCCACACGGTAAAGAAAGTCTGGATGCGTTCTTGGAACATCTGAACAGTCGATCAGAACATATTAAATTCACTATGGAGGTAGAAAAAGATAACCAAATTCCTTTCTTAGATGTTCTTATAACAAAAAGAAATGAAGGAACCCTAGGCCACCAAGTTTATAGGAAGAAAACTCATACGGATAGGTACCTACACGCGGACTCACACCATCTCCCCACACAAAAGTTAGGTGTCTTAAACACTTTGGTAACCAGGGCCATTAGAATTTCAGACAAAGACCACCTTAACCAGGAATTAGACCATTTAACCAAAGCCTTCTTAATAAATGGTTACAATATAAATCAAATTAGGAAGGTCATCCAGAGAGCGCTTAACAAGTCGCAAAAACAAATAAAAAACATGGAAGGAACCAAAATCACTCTTCCTTACATAAAAGTAACAACGGACGTTGTCGCTAGGATCCTCCGTAGTAGAAACATTAAGGTAATTTTTTCCCCTCCAAACTCGGTAGGAAGAATGCTTGACTCCTCCAAAGAACCAATAGAACCTTTAAAACAAAAAGGTGTTTACAGTATTCCCTGCTCCTGTGAGATCCCTTATATTGGTGAAACTGGACGCTCTATTCAGACGAGGCTCAAAGAACACTCGGCAGACATCATACATGATCGACACCAAAAGTCAGCTCTAGCCGAACATGCTCACCATTCACGCCACCACATACGGATTGAAGGAACAAAACTTATCGCTAGAGAAGATCACTACAAGAGGAGAAAAATTAGAGAGGCTATAGAAATAGAAAAATTCCCCTCAAACCTGAATAGAGATGATGGCCTGAAACTAAATGATTGCTGGCGCCCTATTATCCGCCACCTAAAAAACTATAACACACGCTCAAAATTAACAAAAGAACCCCTCCCTAACTAATGACATTTTAATATTATTAAAACAACTATACAAAAAGTTTTAAATAAAATAGAAAAACAAAATAAAAATTTTCACATTTCTAAAAAAAACTAACCTACATGATATTAACAAAGCTAAATTAAAAAAAACTTAAAATATAATAAACTTCTATTAATATATATAATCAAAATCTCTTAATAAATTCTAAAATCTCATTAATAGTTTTGCAAAATTTATTCAAAAACTTCTTTTTCTTTTTATAAAATTTAAATAACTTTTAAACTATATATACAGGAAATTAAAAAACTTTTAAACTTTTATAATATTAAAACTTTTAATAGTTTTAAAGTTAAAAAACATTAATAAAATATTAAATTTTTAATAGTTTAAAGTTAAGAAACTTAAGGAAATCTTAATTAAGTAAACTTTATAGAAAAATAAAATTTAAAAATATTTAAATTAAATCTAAAATTTTTAACCAATAGACCTTTTAATAAAAACTTTAAAAAAAATTCTTAAGAAGAAAAACTTAAGCAAAAACAAAACAAATTTTAAAAAATTGTCGACTAAAGTTTTTAAATCCATTTTGAAATTTATGGTGTCGGTGCTCAACCCTAAAAAACTGTTACATTTATTATTAAAACATAAGAACCCTTACCTATTTCAACCCGAGTCACTTTCTCCTGATGATGAACCCTACTTTGTGGTTCGAAACGTCGAGATAAAATCTAACATAACGCAGTTTTCCTCCTTCCCTTAAAGATACCCACTGCGTAGTAGCATGAACAACTTAATTCCAAGGCAACTAGAAGTTGAAGATAATGCTTTGAAGGATAGATGGAAATTGCTTGATTGAGTAACGGATTAGTCCCAATATCATAATACATAATATATTATAGAGATCTATGAAATATATACATGGTTAATACGAGAGTAAACACGTAGGCTCAATCTCTTGAGTTATAAGAGAGTGAAATGACTCTCAATAAACGATTTTCTACCACCTAGTGGATTCCTTCCCAGTTTGGAGGTGTCCTCTTGACGAAAATACTATACGTCAAATAGAAGACCAAAAGGTTGAGTGGAATGTTGCACTCACGTCTTCAATCACACCAACCTATTTAATTCAAATAAGTATTCCTCATTGTTGTATTGTTAAATGATGGCAAGTTCTATAAACATATATTCTTTTCATGTTGAGAATCGTATGGTACAATTGTTTATATGTTATTCCTTTTTTATGCAAGTTGTTAGCATCATTATGATTCAAATGACTAAGAGAAATGAATAGTATGGATATGGAATTAATAAACATTGTTAGCTTCGGCAATGTGTTGAATAATCTTATATTTGTGGATAAGTGACTTCAACTAAAAATAGTAGATCTAAGTATATCACTTTCACAGAAATAGGTCCTCAACTGTTGAATAGATTTTCATACGTAAGTCTTCTCTTCAATTAAAGGAAAATTTGGTTAGAAACTACTATATATTATACTGTTAAGTCCCAACTTGTTATTTGTACATGCACCTCCTATAAGATATTGACGAACAACATCAATTGAGCTAAGTTTGAGTTTGTTGATGTCATATATTAAATAATTGATCAAAGTATCGACTTAGTCACTTCTTATATTTAAATAAAACTAATTAAGATTTAATGTAGGTAACCATCTTATTAATGATTAGTAAACCATGATCAAACCACGATCGAATGTGGATTGGTCCTATGTGAGAGAATAATGTATGCCATGTGTATAAATTATTAGTATGATAGACTTGATGCAAATATTTTGTTGATGCATCTTCATGTTAGTAACCATTATTCTATGGGATGCTCCTAAGAGTGACAATAGGCTTATTCTAATTTAATGTGATGTAATACCTTTGACCGATTATAATGTGTAAGTAAGCGTTCCTTAGAATAGTAAAGGATTTATATAACTATGGTCTAAACGACCACCTTGTTCTAGGAAAAATTAGATTACTGTCCATGTATAACAAAGGGAAGATTAGGGTGTAAATAACACACCCAATAGCTCACCTTTGTTATGTAGTTATAAATCTCAAGACTAGTAGAATCAAGTACATGTTTTCGTATATGAAAGAATACAAATGGTAAGGAATGTACCTCGCCAATCATTATAACAACATGTAATCAATGAGACTAACATATTTGGCTGTTTGGGATAGTTAAAAAAAATATTAGACCTTATATTATCAACGACTAATGAGGATATTGGGTTGTTACAATGACAATACATTTCTTCTATCTATGTGATGCTCCCTTGTCCAAGGAAATTGAGTGTTGTATAATACCAGGGTCAAAACACATTCGATCTTTATAGAAACAAATATCTTGAAATTCATGGAAAATAGAAAGAAATTGACTTTTTTATTTATTAAAGGAATTCAACCCCTACATACATACATTTGGGATCTTCTTTGGAGCTTATATTCATTGGCACAGTAGGGCCAATCTTATTCTTGGACGAATCAGGCTCTTTATCAAGATTTTTGGTATTGCCATTGGTTGTAACAAGAGGAACTAATCCCTTGGTGTAGATTTTATTTTTCATGCTAATCAAACTAAATGTATTTGAGATCTCATCACTTTGATTTTCCAAAAAACAACATAGATCTTCCTCATTCTAAAAAATTTGCCAGGATTTGTTATTATTTGGCACATAATGATGGTAAGAGGAAACAATGTTGCAATCATGTATTGCGTTAGCATGTTTCCTACTTGGACAAGAATAAAAAACAATAGGATTATCAACTATAGCATTTAATTTCCTACAAATGTGAAGGAAAGGAGATTTTAATGCATTGATATACCTTTTAAAAATTCTTGGTTGGTTGGTAGAATCTCTTAACCATGTTAATGAATTGATCATAATCACCAAATATTTGTAAATGCTTTCAACAAGCTAGCTCCAAATACTTCTCTAGGCTCAGATGGAGTGCCTTGAACTGAAAAAATATTATTGGTACAAGAGAAATTAAGCCATAATTCATATTGATCGAGTTTACTTGCCAGGGAGTATAACATGATTCTAACAACACTAGCTTCACACAAGGAAGCTTCATCAAACTGCACATGCCAAAAATAGTCCCATTTAAAGTTGTCTTCAATGAAGCAAGGATCTTCTTCCTTTGTGAAAACAAAAATAAGTCTTGGGACTAGTCTCAAGATAGTTCACCTCAGGGTCCATGGTATTTTCAATATACAAAACAATTCTAGGTTCCCTTAGTATAATGAAGTTCCTATGATCTCAAGGGATAATAAGGATTTAACCATCAAAGCTCAGGTATATATCAATTAAATGCCGTTTTTTTCATCCTAGAATCATGGATAAATTACCCACCTCCTAATATAGTAATAAGAAATTATAGGTAGTTCATATATTAGGATTAGAGCACATGACAAATGTGAGATATTTAATTGGGTCGACCACTGGATGAACCATTTTGTTGAAAGTAATGACATTTTTTACTTCACTTGCACAGATGAGACCAAGTTTGTCCTTAATTATCTCGGACATTATGTTTGGGAAAGATCCTCCATCGATCAGGCAAGAATAAGAAAATTTTCCCATTATCAGAATCGACTCATAGAATTGAAGATACTTGAGTTGGGGATGAGATGCGGTGGAAACATTGACCTCCTAATTATGTATAACAAAATTGGATTTGAAATTGCTTGCTACCCCTGAATTTTTGGTTGGTAAAACAAGGATAGTAAAATATTTATTGAATTCTATTGTTGTTTAGGTGACCACAAGAGGAAACTAATGTTGTATTTAGGGGATGAAAATCATAAGTCACATTATAGAGGGAATAATTCATGGATATAGATATGGCATTCTGTGTCAATTATGTAAAACTATAATATTGAACAACATGGATTGTTTGCTTTTCTGGAGTTGGCAATGAGATTTGATACTTTCAACATTTTTATTAATTCCAAAATGATCGGAAGTAGAATTTTGGATGGGTTTATGCTTGAATTAGTTTTGAGAAGCCTAGATACTTGTGATAACAATATATATCTCATCATATCCATCTTCTTCTTCAATGAATGGTACCATAATGGTGGATTTATTTTTTGGTTCACTCTTTGGAAACCAAGAATGACTCATAGGTAGTTGGGTCATGGGCCTTATCACAAAAATTACATCAATGGTGAGCATGAAATGCTTCAACTTGGGATGTGATAAATTTTGTCAATAGGTGGAGGGTAGAGTTTGACATCTGCTTGGGGGTAATGTGGAGAACCTCCTCTAATAAACAATCAAAATGCACGATATAACAGAAATATTGGAGCAAAAAAGAGATTTTATTGATCGTGGGTCACTTCGAGGGGGCAACCTCCTTTGAGCAAGCTCAATACAAAATAAATCTTGGATGATTTGATTGGCCTCAAAACTTAGTTATATACTAAGTCTAATCTAAACAACTATTACTCCCCATGAATGTGGGATAATACAACATACTAACTGGACAACTTAACATCAACTATTAATACCCATGAATGTGGGATAATACAACATACTAACGGGATGACTTACAAAGCATATGCGTCCAATAAAATATACTAACAAAATAAAGAGGAGGGTTGACATGGGTTCTTAACATCCCCTCCCTCTTAGAAAAGCTTTGTCCTCAAAGCTTAAGATGTGGAAACTGTTGCCGAATCTAAAGGAGTGGTTCCCATGTAGCATCCTATGGTTTGCATGCTGTGCCACTGAATTGAATACCTTTGTGGTGGACCCAAAGAGAAGCTGACAAGTGCGCTTATTGAGGATGGTCGCCGACTTCGAAATGATGGATCCTTCATTATCCCATTCTGGTAAAACAATTTGTGCGCTGATGTTGGTGCCAATCACTTGCTGAATGCGAGAGGGAGGAAGTTCCAATTTGTAAGCAATATAACCAATCTTTTGAAGAACTGTATATGGGCTAGAGATCTTTGGAGCGAGCATTTGATTCCCTTGGTCTTTCAAGGAGGATTGCTCGTAAGGTTGTAGATGAAGAAAAACCATATCACTAACTTGAAAAGTGTGCTCAGAACGGTGTTGTTCGGCCTGTTGTTTCATGTAGGCTCTCGCCATGTGAAGATTGTCCTATAGGAGGTGAAGAATCTAATGTCGGTTTCGAAGAACCATGTCAATTTCCTGAACCGGTGAACTACTGGGGGTGGATGAAAGGAGTATTGGAGGTGCGTGACCATAAACTGCTTCATATGGAGTCATTTTAGATGTAGTATGGTAGGAATTATTGTGCCACCATTCAGTGATAGGGAGCCACTTTTCCCACTGATGTTGTTCGTCAGAGGTGAAACAACGAAGATAAGTTTCCCAATATTTGTTGACGACTGTAGTCAGACCATCTATTGAGGGGTGATAAACTGAACTCATATGTAGTTTGGTGTCAGTGAGGTGAAAATGACTTGTGAAAGTTGTGTGGCGGTCTGAGACAATGGAAGAAGGGATTCCATGAAGAAGGAATATTTGTTCCATAAAAATTTGTGCGATGGAAGAGGTCGTATATGAATGGATGAGAGCACAAAAATGACTATATTTGGAGAGTCGATCCACCACAACCAAGATTATGGTCTTCCCTCCATATTTAGGGAGCCCTTGAAGGAAATCCATCGAAATATATGTCCAAATCCTTGTAGGGGTGGGAAAAGGTTCGAGCAATTCGAAAAGGAGTGTAGTTTCACCCTTGTGGTGCTGACAAGGAACACATTCGACAACCATATGTTGAATTTATCATTGCAACCCCTTCCAAAAGAAGTTACATCGCGCCAACTCATATGTTTTGATGAACCCAGAGTGCCCTTCTGATGGAGAAGTATGGAGTTCATAAAAGACTGCATGTTTAAGGTCTGTGCTCTGGGGAAGCACCAGATGACCTGTGTATCTTAGAGAAAATACATCCCAAGATGAATATGGTACCACAGATGGGTTACTGGACAACTGTTGGATGATTTCAGATAATGAGGAGTCATTGACATAGCCTTGCTGAACAGAGTGTAACCAAGTTGGAATAGGCATAGAAATAATTGAAAGAGAAACATGGGCATCAAATGTGTGGAAAAGAGCATCCACCACAAGATTTTCCTGAGCCTTCTTATAGTCATAATCCCTAAGTTTGCTAACCCATTTTTGTTGTGTTGGAGATGAGACCCATTGTTCCAAGAAATATTTCAAACTCTGGTGATCAGTCTTGATGCTGAAAGGATTCTCTAAGAGGGATGGCCACCACTTCCGTACTGTGTGCAAAATAATCATCATTTCCTTCTCATATGTAGAGGTGGATAAATTATTTCTAGAAAGGGATTTGTCAGTGAATGCAATGGGATGTTCATCTTGAAAGAGGACAACCCCAAGTCCATTATCGTAAGCATCACTCTGAAGAGTGAATAGCTTGGAAAAATCAGGCATTTGAAGGGTGCATCAGAATGAAAGATCCAAGGGAGCAGTTGAGACGGCTGAAGGTTGCATTTGAATGAAATGGAGCTGAGCGATGACACCATGTGAATTCGTCTTAAGAAGCTTTTCCATGCGATGGGAACTGATGATGCTGAGAGAACTTAGTTGTAAGCCATTGAATGTGTGTTTGTTCCCATTGATTGAAAATTGCATCCACAGTTTAGCAAAATCCCATAATATGGTTGCAAGTGTGTGTAGCCACCGAGTTCCTAAAATCACCTCACATCCTCCTAGAGGCATGGCAAACATGTTAGAGCGCAAGTTATAATCTCCAATAGAGATACACACATTGCGACACTTTCCTTTGCAAGGTAAGGTGCTCCCATTGGCAGCCATGACTTTAAAGATGGAGCAAGGATGGACAAAAATATCAGCTTGTTTGGCAATCTAAGGGTCAATGAAGTTATGGGTGCTACCAAAATCAATGAGTATTGTAAGAAGAATATTCTTGAAGAAATCCTTGACCTGCATGGTTTGTGGGGCGGTGACTCCGACTAATGCATGGAGAGATATCTCTAGGTGTTCGTCATGAGAATGAGGGTCAACAGGCGGCTGCTGAATGTCGACCTGATCGTCTATTGGATCCTGAGTAGCTTCACAAATTTCAAGTGTAGGCGAAGAAACCACATCCAAGAGATAGAGATTTTGTTCAATACATTGATGTGCCCAGGTGAATTTCCCATCACAATTATAAGAAAGTCCTTTTTCCCTACGTGCCTGCATCTCGGCTTCAGACAAATGTTTTATAGGAGTGGGTCTAGGAGATGGAGGGATTGGATGTCTTTGGAAAACCATATTTCTGAATGGAACAAAAGTGGATTTGGCGCATTGCTGAGCCTTGATCTTGTCCTCCGCCAACTTAGACAACCCTAGGATTTCCATCATTGTGTTGGGACAGAACATGTTAACCTCAGATCAGATTGTATCCTTAAGACCACTGATAAAACAACTCCTGTAGAATGCATCAGAAAATCCTTCTGTATGCTTGACTAATTTCTCAAATTCTGTCTGATACTCTCTCACAGTGCCAGTCTGGGAAAGTTTGGTGAGTGCTCCTGTGAATTCATTAAAACCACTAGGGCCAAATCAGTGTAAAAATAGTTGGCAAAAATCTGTCCATTGGGGCTCTTCATGATCCTTGATGTACCAACAAAACCATTGAAGGGCTTCACATTCCAAATGAAATGATACAAGTGGGACTTTGGTGACATCAAAAGTGTTATGCATATTAAATTATTGTTCTGCCTTGTGTATCCATCTAGTTGGATCATCACCATTGACGTGAGGGAAATCAATTTTCGACCCATGAAAGTTGCTAGAAGAAGAGAACTCGGTGTTTGCAGAAGACTCAAGCTGTTGTCGGTTGCTCATGGATGAATGCTGAAAATGGAGGTCTATAAATATTTGATCCAGATCTACGAGTTTTCTCTTAAGGGTGACAAGTTCTTCTTCCATTTGTCTATTTGCTCCTGCGCGGGTGACAACAGCAAGAATTTTTTTTTTGTTTTGGAAATGAGTAGAGAAACAAAAACAGAGAGGGTTTTAGAAAAGAAAATTTTTGAGTTGGAAAAGACGTGAGTAGGTAATTGAATTTGACTAGGTTTGGGACGCTTTCTGAAGGACAAGGAAAAAACATGTGAATTTCAGAAGCGGGGTGAAAGAATGGGAAAATTTGTGAGAGACGGACAATGAAGCAGAATTTGAAAACGAACTCTGTGGCAAAATTTGAAGGTGATTGGGTGAGAATTGAAGAAGTTATGACAAACCTAGAATTTCGAGCTTCGGGAAGTGGAATTTGGGATAGGGTCCTTAATGAATGAAATATGCAGAATGGATTGATGGGGGTAACTATGAATTTTCAAGAAAAATGGAGCTAAATCAAGGAAAATATGGCTAAAAAAACCCAAAAATTTATACTTGTTTTTTTGTTGGAATAAATGATATGTGGCGGTGAAAGAAAGCTGTGCTTTATCAACTTGAAATGGAGTAAACGATCTATGACAATTCTGGAATTTTGTGCATTATCAACTGTAAATAGATATGGACCCCATGTATATTCGACGTCCTAATGGTTCAAAGGTAGTCACTTGGCCACCAAGGCTGTCTCAGGCTTGAGTATTGGGGCAATACCTCTCACTTCAGGGCGCAGGTAAAACTGCTAATCGCTTGGCCAAAAATGATAGCTCTTTGGTTTTCCTCACAGATGGGAATCTAGTCAATCTGGTGGGGGTCGTTTCCCTTTTCGCTTGGTAGGTCCTCTCAATGGCCAGCTCTTTCGGGGTTCCTGTGGTACTCCTCACAATGAGTTTTAGGGCTATGCCCAAGTACTTCCCACAGTTAAGCGGATAGGGTTTATTCCCTGATCTGAATGAATAGTACCGCTGCAAGAAGAAGAACTACTGCAATAATCATAGTGCCAAAAAAATTGTGGCAGAAATTCCACCCGATGCCCAAAAAAAAACCCGTAATTTTTTGAGACGAAAATTTAAAATCAGCATAACCTAATCTATATTGCTTAGAATCGCTATTATAGCCTATTTCTGGAGCTAGAACAACCACTCTGCTTCTACCCACGAGATTGGAATAGAAATTTGGGCACCCGGTCAAAATATTTTCGCTCTGCAATTTCCGCGGCCGTCACCGAAATTCTGAAAAATTACTGATTTTAAATCCGCGATATCTCCACTTCCGGAACTCCAAATGAGATGGTTTTTTTTTTGAAACTACATATTTTTGCAAGAGGAATTCAGATATGCAACTAGTTTCTTCTGAGTTGGTGCAAAAAGTTTCAAAAATTGATCTGAAAGTCGCCACCCAATTTTGCCCTCTTTTTTTTTGAAGAAAAAAAAATTCACAAAAGAGATTTTATTGATCGTGGGCCACTTCGAGGGGGAAACCTCCTTTGAGCAAGCTCAATAAAAAATAAATTTTGGATGATTTCATTGTCCTTAAAACTTAGTTATATACTAATTCTAATCTAAACAACTATTACTCCCCATGAATGTGGGATAATACAACACACTAACTGGACGACTTAACATTAACTATTAATCCCCATGAATGTGAGATAATACAACATACTAACGGGACGACTTACAAAGCATATGCGTCCAATAAAATATACTAGCAAAATAAAGAGGGGGGTTGACATGGGTTCTTAACAGGTAACAATGAGCCTATGAAAAAAAATATCATTCAACTATGTATTTTCTGCTATAACTACAACATAACAATCATATCAGTACTCAGACCAACATTATCAAGTGATAAATTAGTCATAATATTTTAGTCTTCACATTCTAACAAGGCATGCATGCCTAAACCAAGGAATTTGAATCTCTTCTTCTCTACTTGGTGTCAATAGACAACGAGAACATTATTCTAATAATGAATGAGGGTTTCCTATGGGGATAGACAAATGACTTCATGGAATTTATTAAACAACTTCATAAACTTGAGGTTGAAAACTATAATTGTTTCACTTTTCTTGAAAGATAAGTTATTGAAATTTCACATGTGATTTGTGTGATTCTCCATGTTTCCAAAGGTCCATTTGAACCAATAGATTAACTCAATCCATGTGGATAAAATTTTATCTGATAAGTTGAAGAACTTAGTTGCAACTCCACCTTCTGAGGGATTGGAAAAAATCCTCATACAAGTATCATTATCATGGGCATTGGTGTTATCACAAGCATTCAAGAAGGCATTAAAATGCTCATTGATTGAAGTCATTGAATTTTCTGAAAATTTATGTAAGTAGTCTTTGAATTTGGGCACTGGATCGATAGCTAACTTGCAATATTCAAAGGAGAGGGAATGTTCCATGTGTAGGCTTGTCATATTTTGTCTTATCTTTGAAATTGAAATCGCTTGGGTGAGCATGCGAACATGGTAGTTTCATTGTCATAAAAACCTTCACATACAATAACTCAAAGGATTAGTAAACCAACTTATACTACCATTTGCTTGCAAGCATGCCCATTTTCAACAAATCATGCTTCTAATACTTCACCAATGTATCCATAAATAAAACTGCATCTATTAAGTGTATAATGAAACCACTGTTTCAAAGACATATGCCCAACTAAATTCATCACATGAAATATTATTCAAGTCACTTTGCAATATTCTTACCTTGACTACCAAATGGATTAGTTATGCTTGGGTAAAGTGGGTAACCATTACACATTAAGAGGACTATAGGGATTGATGGAGATTTGGTGAGTGTTTAAATTGGACATAGATTAGGATAAGCTATTGGTATTATTTTATTGCAATACTTTTCAGTTGGATGGTTGTTGACTATAATTTGAATAAACATTTGGCGAATCCACTAGAGATGTTTCATGCTTGCAACATGGAGTTTCATTTTTTTTTCAGATCACCTTGGAAATCTATATGCTTTCTTAGGTAGCAACTCAGCTATAATTTGAGATAGATACAAGACCCATTCTTGTCATTGGAAAAATACAAAGATAGATAGAGTCAATCCTTGAATTTTTCACGGGTTAAGAAGAAAGATGATGAAGAACTAGGAGCATAACAATGCAACTAGGGCATTTCAGGAAATGAGTGAGGCCAAGCATTAGGGAAATATTATCCATCGATTTCTTGTTTAGGTTCAACACCTACACGCAATCAACTAATCACATTTATGTCAGTGAATGATATAACATGCATCAATATATAATTTGTCACATGTTCAGAGCTTTTGGGGTCAAAATATTGGATGAATTGGCTTGTAGGTCCCATTCTAGGGGTAGGGCTCACTTTTTAGATTTTGGGTTGAAAACCATTTGAAACTTTCTAGGCCATTTTTAGGGCTTAAATGTCACTTTTTTTCTTCTCAAACCTTAGCTTAGATGCAATGTTCTACACACTGATACCTTTCCAATTATCCAAAAATCGCCTCACGCAGAGTCCGTATGAAGAAGTTATGCATCCCGCATGTTAACCTATCCAGTTGATCACCATGGAATCGAGTGCATTCCACACTAGCTCCCATTTTTCACACATGTGTAGCTAGTCATGCGTGAAACTTCAAGAAAATTCTAGAAGGACCAAAAAACTAACCCTAATAAAGAGTTGATGCATGCAAATCCCCCCTAAAAGTAACCTAGACAGTTATCGGGCTATGTTAAATACCAGGTTGTTAGGAGAAGAATGGGGGTTATGTTATTTTAATATATCATTATTGTTCCATAGTTCAACAAAAATAGAAGAGTGGATGTTATAGAGGAACATAGGACATAGGAGATCCTGTAGTATCTATTATGGCCGCAAAGTCATAGGTAAATCCATAAAGAGTGCCATTTCCTTTTCATTTGCAATTTGACATAAAGAGCAAGGCATGGTGCTCATTTGTGGATGGGTTTTTCCCCATAGTGGTTTTTCACTGGGTATATCTTGTGTTACTGTGTGGATTGTGTACTTATTTGCTATAGTTATTCTTGTTTAAGTTCCTGTTATTTGACATTCAATAAAAATAATCCAACTAAATAAGAACTAAGTTGTAAGATCCGTTGTGACGAACTATTCCAGTGGAATATCCACAGCAATTTACAGATTAATGATAAACCACCAATTGAAGATGAGTGGTTTTGGGAAACAAATTTTGTTATGGCTCCATTTGGTTGTACATGTCCTTCACAAGAAAAACCTTTCAAGGAATTATGTAAGACCAATAAAACAATAGGAAATATACTAACTAAAAGCATAATAATCTAGAGTAAACAAAACAAAATAAATAAAAGGAAACACATAAAAATAAGTTCTACACATGTACTTAATGTGCTTCTAATGAAATCTAACGTATCATGCAAAAGTAGGACTAAGATGTATTTGAGATATAATAATAAGAATGAGTACATAGTTGTTCATTTTATGAGAGAAAAGTCTCTCTTGACTATTTTTTAACCTGAAGGCATTGTTCCCCAATGTTTTTGTGATTGTGAATGGTCCCAACTGTAGTTTTTGAAACTTTTAGGATCGATGATTTCAAAGTCAACTTTAGTCGATATTCCTTTTATTGTTGTGTCGACATTTCTCCAAACCCCAATGGGTTTGATCAACCCTTGGTCCACTAACTTTAGGTATATACCTGATTCATATAGTCAAGGTCTACCCAACTGATCCCATGTATCTCAAGTCATAATATTTACTTGTGAACCAAATTCGAGTACAACTTGTCGAACATGGTATCCTTCGATTTCTAGATCGACAAGTGGGTCAGCATCGCTCTTGTCTTTTTGGTTCAGACTGCATATATTTTTGGTTTGTTTTTCTATACTATTAATGTGTTTCATATTATACAATAAGTCAATGAATTGAGACACCGATTTATCATTCGGTACTAAACGTATTAATTCTTTAACTGTGTTTTGTCAACTGTCATCGACTGCTTCCTGTCTAGCAAATTCTTTAAACATGTCTGATGCGTCGTTATATAGTTGTTTTTGTTTTGTCGGATTAGGATAATCATTCTTTTATTTGATTTTACTTATACATGGATTATCATTTCCAATTTTTGTCCCTTGTCAGATTATTATGTGCAAGTTCTTTGTATTCATTACATCATGTTTTTGAACACAAGATAAGACATTGACATTTTTCTTTTTTATTAATATTGTCGAGCATGGTGGGACAATCCTCTAATGAGTGATTTCCCACACCCCGACTAGTACAAAACTTTAGATCAGTTCTATCCTTGTATGGGTAGTCAAAATAGTGATGTCCCTCTTTGTAGCATGTAAAGAACTGGATCGGTCGTCATGGTCAATTGTAGTGATTTCCAGAAAATCGTCCTCGACCTCCATATACTACACGATGGTTGTCAAATTGGCGCTCATATCAATGGCATTCATATCTTTGATTATTTGATTCATTTTTTTCATTGTTCCTTGAAGCATTATCATTGTTCTATGAGACTACATTTATTTGGTAGACTGCTTGATAGTTTTGTCGATTCTTCAAGTTTAAGTGGTAGTCGGCAATTGCGTGACTTTTTACCTCACAGATTGCGCACCATGATGCTTTTCCATTTTTCATGTTATATGGGAAATATTTCATTATATGTTCTCCATGTTCTTGGCAAATGTCACAGAAGCATTTCGTCTGAACAAAACGAATGTCCTGCTGACTTATTTCTTGTCGACAGTTATCTTTAGTGTGTCTAGCCGTGGAGCATTTTGTGCACCAGACATCCTACTTCTTGAGGTTCAGCTCTTTCAAAGATTTCTGCATGATTTCTAGTTGTTATTCTAGCATGTTATCGACAAGATATGCTAGAAAATATTCATCCATATCTACTTGCAGAGCTTTGGTTAGTGCGTCTTCATATGTTTTAAACGTCTCCAAGCCTATGTGTTGTCATATTTTCTGTGATAGACCTACAAGAAACCATTGAATTAATAATTGTTCGTCAATTACATAGTATAGTTGGCTAAGGAGGTCTTTCCATCGCTTATCATATTTGTTAGTTTTTCAACATTAAGCTAGCATTATTAGAATCTTTAACTGAGAGAATAACAAGTACAACAATCAAACACAAGAGACAATGAACACAGTTTTTTTCCTCGGGGAAACCATAAATGGAGAAAACCCTACAACTTCCTCAGAGATAGAATCAACACCAAAACAGTAAAATTCCAAAACAGTAAGTGATCTCTAGACAACAGTAACCTTCTTCTTATCTAGCCCCAGTGTCTTCTCCTTCCTCAACTATGTTAGTACACTTGAGTGTGTATGAGTTGTGTGATAAATAGAGACTCCAATTCTCTATTTATACTAATCCCGACATGGCTAAAACCCTACCAGGTCCGACCTCTACTAGGAGATTCTAATAACCCTAGTGGCCTGGAACTGCGGGGACTTTAATCCTTAGACAATCGAAGGGTTACCCACAATGACTTGACATGACTTGTTTACATTATTGATCCTCCTGATCGGAACATCAGGGCATGACAACATGACTCAATTATATTATAGATACATCCCAGAATAAACATCATGTTACAATACATAAGATACATAGATGAATACATTCCGAAGTTACAAATACATCAACACTCCCTCTTAACTAGGAAGGTATTATTTGGACACAATTTTCAGTACTGGTCTTCTTCTCTGTTATCAGCTGGATCTTCTCGTCATTTGCATCTCAAGTCTTCTGAGTCTTTAAGTCATCTTCGTCTTCAAATCATCTTCATCTTTGGATCTGGATCATCATGGGACATCATCACTGGATTTGGACCATCACTGGATATGGATCATCACTGCTGGATCATCATCACTGGATCTGAATCATCATTGGCCATCATCACTGGATTTGGAACATCATGGGTGCTATCTCATGATTCTTCTCGTCATAGGAAGTTCTACAGAGCCAGCCCTTTTTCATGCTGGTTGTAGGCCTAGCCTCAATGTAGGTCTTCTTCAACACTTATATCTGATCAACACATGATCGAAGAAAGGCTCATCATTTCTATCTCATCAACACATGATCAAAGATAGATACTGCACTTACATCTGATCAACACATGATCGAAGAAAGGCATGCCAAACACTTACATCTGACCTACTCGTTAGAAAGGTATGCCCAACACTCACATCTGATCATGTAGGAACTAATCCTATAATCATATCAGAAAGGCCCATCACTTACATCTGATCAACACATGATCGAAGAAAGGCTCAACATTTCTATCTGATCAACACATGATCGAAGATAGATACTGCACTTACATATGATCAGCACATGATCGAATAAAGGCTCAACATTTCTATTTGATCAACACATGATCGAAGATAGATACTGCACTTACATCTGATCAACACATGATCGAAGAAAGGCTCAACATTTCTATCCGATCAACACATGATCGAAGATAGATACCGCACTTACATCTAATCAACACATGATCGAAGAAAGGCTCAACATTTCTATCTGATCAAGACATGATCGAAGATAGATACTGCACTTACATCTGATCAACACATGACCGAAGAAAGGCACTGCACTTACATCTGATCAACACATGATCGAAGAAAGGCACAACACTTATATTTGATCAACACATGATCGAAGAAAGGCTCAGCACTTATATCTGATCAACACATGATCGAAGAAAGGCTTTGCACTTACATTCATCCAGGCTGGAACACATCCTACCAGAATGATGAAAGGGCTTGCACTCATATCTAATCATGAGGGAACACATCCCAGCAATCATATTAGAATGGCCCCCAGTCCTTGACTAAGATACTTGGTGACTAACTAGGTGCCTCCATTCTCCTAGAGAATGGCAGTTGCCCTTACATCTATCCTACTCGACAGAATGGCCAACACTCACATCTGACATGGGAGGAACTTAATCCTTTAACCATGACATAATGGTTCATCCCTTACATCTAATCAAGTGGGAACACATCCCTCTGTCACATCAGAATGGATTCTCAGTCATAGACTGAGTTTTCCTGGTAACTGACCAGGTGCCTTCATTCCTAGAATGGAAATTGCCCTTACATCTGTCCTACTCGATAGAATGGCCAGCACTCATATCTGACATGGAAGGAACCAATCCTCTCACCATGACAGAATGGATCAGCCCTTACATCTGACCATGGAAGGAACCAATCCTCTCACCATGTCAGAATGGCTATGGGTCTCATCATTTTCTCTTGGAGGAAACCTTGATCTGGAGAACACCAAGCTTCTCCCTGAAGTCCTTGAACTTCAGCTTAGCCAATGGCTTCGTCAATACATCAGCTATATGTTCCTTCGTCGAAACATACTGGAGCTTCACTGCTCCCCTCTACACCATATCCATGATATAGTGATACTTGATCTCTATATGCTTCGAATTGTCATGGAACACTGGATTCTCTGACAACTTCACGCAACTCTGGTTTTCACAATGTATGCAAGTAGCATCCAACTGGAGATCAAATATATTAGACAGTAGCTTCCAAAGCCATACTGCCTCACAACTAGCTGAACAAGCTACGACATACTCTACTTCAGTTGTACTCAGTGCCACATAGGATTGCTTCCTGCTAAACCAAGAGATCACACCTGATCCCATACTGAAGCAACACCTTGAAGTGCTCTTCCTATCAATGGAACTGTCTACCTAATCTAAATCAACATAACCCTCCAGGTTAATCTCTTGATTCGCATCGTACTTGAGCCCATAATCAATTGTACCCTTCAGGTACCTCAGAATATGCTTTGCAGAAATCAAGTGAACATGTCTCGGATCTGTCAAGAACTGGCTCAAGGTGTTCACAACAAAGCAAATATCTGGTCTCGTGTTTGTCAGGTACATCAATGACCCAATCATCTGATGATACATCATAGCAACAACTGACTCTGATGAAGCATCGTTCAATAGCTTCAGGTTCGATGCCATAGGTCCATAGCCTTGCAGTCCATCATCCCAAACCTCTTTAGGATCTCTACTACATACTTCCCTTGTCCAAGGAAGATTCCATCTGTACTCTGCCACACCTCCATACCTAGAAAGTAATGCATCATCCCCAAGTCCTTCATTTTGAACTCAGCAGCAAGCTTTCTCTTTGTATCAACAATCAACCCATCCATTCCTGTCACAAATAGATCATCTACATATAGTAGAAGCATCACTAGGTTTCCATCTTCAACCTTGTAGTAAAGGTTGGAATCTGCTTTACTCTTGGTAAAGCTCAAATTGGATAGAAAGCTATCAATTCTGCAGTACCAGGTCTTGGGTGCCTGTTTCAAACCGTACAGGGCTTTCTTCAATCTGCATACATGAGACTCTCTGTCATGTGTCTCAAAACCGAGTGGTTGTTCTACATAAACTTCCTCTTCTACTACACCATGCAAGAAATCAGTATTGACATCCATCTGGTGTATCTTCCATTTCATCACTGCAGCCAGAGCAAGTACTGATCTGATGGAAGTGTATCTGGCTACAGGTACAAAGGTTTCTTCATAGTCTATTCCTTCTTTCTGAGAGAAACCCCGAGCCACAAATCTTGCCTTATAATTTTCAATGCTACCGTCTACATCATGGTTGATCTTGTAGATCCATTTGGAAGTTACAACTGTATTCCCTTCTAGTCTTGGGACAACATCCCAAACATCATTCTTCATGATCGATTGATATTCTTCGATCATAACATCCTTCCATTCTTTCTGTTCTGCCGCTTCTTCATAACTAGAAGGTTCTTTATCAATGAAATCACATAGTAAAGCTACATACCTGGAGTAGGATCTGGACCTCTTTCTTTCTCTGTGATTCTCTTCTGGAGCCCCATATCTTTCCACACCTTGGATAAGTTCTTGTACCCAAGCAGGTTTCCTCTTATGAGGATTCTTCTCCAGAGGTGGATCTACAGGTCTTTGTGGTTCTTCAAATTCTCGATCTTCTTCTTGAATTTCTTCATTCATGGTTGTATCATGAATTCTGGGTGCTTCTGCTTATTCAGGTTCTTCAGTAGGTATCTTTTTGGATTTGTTGTAACTTGTGTCTTCATCAAATGTCACATCCCTGCTGATGTCAATCTTCTTGTATCTTGGGAAATAGATTCTGTAAGCCTTCGAGCTTTCAGAGTATCCCACAAATATACCCTTCTTTCCTGAAGGATCTAATTTTGTCCTTTTCTCCTTTGGAATGTGTATGTACACATGACAACTGAATATTATGATACGGCTAAATTCTGGTTTCTTGTTGGAGAAGACTTCTTCAGGAGTCTTGTTCTCGAGTACTCTATGTGGAGTACGGTTCTGTGCATACACCGCTGTTCTGGCAGCTTCAGCCCAAAGATGCATAGGAAGATATTGATCATGAATCATGGCTCTTGTAACTTCCATGATGGTTCTGTTCTTCCGTTCCACAATCCCATTCTGTTGTGGATTATAAGGAGTGGACAACTCCCTCTTAATCCCTGATTCTTTACATAGTTCTTTGAATTCATTCGAAGTGAATCCACCGCCATTATCTGATCGAAAATTCTTGATATTCCTTTTAGTGTGGTTCTTGATTAAGGCTTTGAATTCCTTGAATTTGATGAATACTTTGTCTTTGTTCTTCATGAGGTAAACCCATGTCTTCCTAGAAAAATCATCAATAAAAGAAACATAATATGCATACCCGCTTAGTGAGTTTGATGACATAGGACCGCATACATCGGAGTGGATGATTTCTAGGATTCCTTTGGCTTTGCTTTCGCTGCTAGGAAATTTCTTCTTTGTATTCTTTCCTTTCACACATCCCTTGCAGACCCCATCATGTTTTGCTTGGAATTATGGAAGACCTTCAACAGCTTTGCTTGCAATAGGTAGTGCTCTGTAATGCACATGTGCAAGCCTTCTATGCCAAAGTTCACTTGGCTCTACTGTGTCATGGACCAATGCTTGTTCTGAATGGCCCTTCAATTTGTACAAACCTCCTTCTTGTTCTCCAATCACCACCGCATCATCGATAGTCTTTCCTTTTGGCCACATGATGACTTGACTGTCTATGAATGCAACCCTCATTTATTTTGCATCCAATGCTGATATGGAGAGAAGGTTCTTCTTGAGTCCTGGCACAAACAATACTTCCTTCATTGTTAGAGACTTTCCAGAGTCTAATTTATAAGAAGATTCCCCACTACCTTTTATTGGATATTGGTAGTCATCTCCTAGCTTCACCTTGTGAGGTGATTCATGTTCTGACAGTCTCACAAAGGATTCCTTGAATCCAGTCATATGTTTGGAAGCCCCACTGTCTATAAGCCAATCATCACTTCCATGAGTAATGTTACCTGTGAGAGCGGAGATCAAAACATATTCATCCTCGCTTGAAGAATCTTCACTTTCATATTTGTTTCTTTTCTTGGAGGGTTCATCATCCTCTGGAGCATGAGCATGATGTCTTCTTTTGTTCCCCTTCTTCTTATGAGAGTGACCCTTGTTCTTAGGATAGTCTTTTGCAAAGTGTCCTCTTTCATTACATGTATAACATCTCAATTTTGATAGGTCCCTTCTAATGTTATCTCTATGATGAGGATCCTTACCTTTGGAGTAATGAGATCTTCTTCTGCCTTTCTTAGAGTGAACTGTGAGAGCTTGGTATTCACTTCCCATCTTCTCTTCTCGAGCTGATATCCGTGCTTCTTCTTGAGAACATTCTTCCCATAGTCTGCTGAATTTGACTAACTTCTTTTTGGCACAGATTCCTTGGATGAAAGAATCCCATGACCTAGGAAGGCCATTCAGTGTTGTCATCACAATCTCTGCATTCTCCACTTATTCATCTACAGCTTCTAATTGTTCCTTGATATGAGAAACCCTTGTGAAGTAAGACTGGATGGTCTCTACATTCTAAATCTTCACATTCTTTAGTTGATTCCTCAGAGTCATCTTCCGGTTTATGTTCTTCCCTTCAAACAATTTGGTTAGGGCATCAAACATAGCTTTAGGTGTCTTGAGAGAGGACACCTGAGGTATAAGGTGATCCTTGATAGAATCAACAATGATTCTCTTTTCCATAACCATATTCTTCTTATGTAAGGCCTTTTCCTCATCTCCCTCTGGAACTGGAACCTCCTCATGGATGTAGGAGTCTAATTCATTCTCTTCCAGGACCAAGGAGATCCTATACTTCCAGGCTCAGAAGTTATCAGCTCCCTCAAGCTTTTCATCAAGCTTGGTATGATGAGACATCTTAAACTAAGAACCTCAAATGGAAATGCAAAATATTTAGATCTTACCAGGTCAAGATGTCAGATTCCGTAGTATTGGAACATGAGCAAATTAGGGTTTTGCTTTTCCGAAGATCTATCCACCCAAATGCATTGAAATTTGTCCCTAACTTCGATTTTGGGGAGGAGATCAATCCAGGCCTGGGCTCACTAAAAAATTCCTCTTCTGTGAAAAGCCCTAATTTTCGGCAGCAGTGTTGGGTCCAAAACTGAAAAACCTCAGAATTGGATTCTGCTTCGACAGAAAGATGCACCCTAAGGAGGAGAGTTATTCCACCTTACTTTTGCTGAAAATATGCAGAGGAAGATCCACAAACTAGGAAACCCTAGTTCCCGCAGCTGTACAATGTCTTCTTCTCAGGTTAGCTCTGATACCATGTTAGTTTTTCAACATTAAGCTAGCATTATTAGGATCTTTAACTGAGAGAATAAAAAGTACAACAATCAAACACAAGAGACAATGAACACAGTGTTTTTCCTCTGGGAAACCATAAATGGAGAAAACCTCGCAACTTCCTCAGAGATAGAATCATCACCAAAACAGTAAAAGCCCAAAACAGTAAGTGATCTCCCGACAACAGTAACCTTCTTCTTATCTAGCCCCAGTTTCTTCTCCTTCCTCAACTATGCACTACACTTGAGTGTGTATGAGTTGTGTGATAAATAGAGACTCTAGTTCTCTATTAATACTAATCCCGACATGACTAAAACCCTACCAGGGCCGACCTCTACTAGGAGAGTCTAATAACCCTAGTGCCCCGGAATTGCGGGGACTTTAACCCTTAGACAATTGGAGGGTTACCCACAATGACTTGACATGACTTGTTTACATTATTGATCCTCCCGATCGGAACATCGGGGCATGACAACATAACTCAATTATATTATAGATACATCCCGGAATAAACATCGGGTTACAATACATAAGATACATAGATGAATACATTTCGAAGTTACAAATACATCAACAATATTCCCAGATGGACTTTGCTGGTTTCTGAGATGTTGTTTTTAGCTTTTTGGCTGCCAAATGTTTTGCATCTGGAGTTTTAAAGAAAGATAATAATTGTGCCTTAATGTCATCTTTGGATTATTGGGGAGTTCTCTTGATATACGTCATATACCAAGTTAGTGCTCTTTTTCATAAAGCACCAACGAACTGTTCCATCTATAGTTCTTCGACCGTAACCTGATTTGCCTCCCATATTGACTCAGACAGGAACCGGTGTCATCTAGGGTCTTCATCACCCTCATAGAGGGGGAATATGTGCTGATCCATGACCCATGTCAGTGTCGTTGTCTCTTTCGGGAGGTGGTAGTGGCGGCAGTGGTGGTGGGGGTGGTAGTGGGATACTCTGCGTATCGCTTTGTTCATAGTTGTTGTCGATGAAACTTTCGTTCCCGTCGGTTGTTTTGTTTGTCGTTTATTTTCCAACAAGCAATTATTTCGGGCCGACTCCTTCTGTCGATGTCCAACTACACTGATGTGTCTGCAGGTTCGACCATTCAGAATTTTGCAAAACTGTGTTTGGCAAGGGAGGTGCTCCTTCATGCGTCGGGTAGAGCAAGTGCATACTTCGGTTGGAAGGGTATGCCTGAAGTGTTACCCAATTTCCTTCCTCTAGTTGATGTATTACTAAATGATTATCCTCATTTACTTCATCATCTAGTCAGCTCCATATACCAAAATCACCAACTCTTAGTCGTAGGTCTTCTTTGACAATGGCCTGCATTCAGGTACTCAGATCCGTTGGAGACAGAGGTCTTACCTCCTGGGGAATTTCTAGTTGGAGAGCTTCTCGCTGCGCTATCCACAAGTATTCTTCCATGGGTGATGCCTCTTCATCATCGCCTTCTTCCTGTCAGTCATGACACGAATCTGGTGGATTTATTTCTTGTTCTGTCACCTCAGTGGTCATTCTTCTTTGTAGCGCTATAGACTTCTCTCTTATTTATTCCGTTCTTTTCTGCCTCTTCCCTCTTTCTAACTTCTGCAAGTCCGACGTACATTTATGTGTCACTGTCCGTTTGATTTCATTTTTAGGTCAACTTTTCATTGCTGGTGGTCGTATTTTCTTTAGACGACTAGAATCATTTTTACTCTACCTCGACACATGACCAGCTACTCCCCCATAGCCTAGCCGACGCTTTATAAAGCTCATATAGTTATTTTTATTTTCTTAGGAAGTACTCCCACTCCCTTTTGGCAATAAATTTTTCCCACTTCTTTTGTTTCTCCGCCCAATTGGAATTTGGTGGCGGTTCGCGTAGTGATGGACGAGGCTCTACGATATGGCCCACTCCCTTAACGATTAAGAATTTGAAAAAAAGGGTCAGTAAGGAGCAAAGGAACTTCTTGGTGAGGTCTGTATAAAAAATTTTCTCAATGTTTTCGACCGAAACTCTTTCCTCCACATCTTGTTCTTCGTAGAATTCGTCTGTGATCTTTTCAAACCACTCCGACAGGTTTGTTCGTCCACCTCGAATCAGTTTCTCCAGTAGCTCTTGGTCCTTAGATGCTTCCATATTTTTCATCCATAATTTTTTTCAAAAGATGAGGTATCGACTTTACAAACTTATCATGTGTTTCAGTGAATAATTTCTCCTTCGCTTGAGCAATGGTCAATCTATTTCTCCTTGCGTAGTTCTGCAAAATAATTTGTTATCTTACGCTCCCACCAATTCTTAATCTCTTGCTTTGATATCATCTAGTTATGGTCATTACGTCCGTATATGTACTACCGGCAACAGAACCAATGTTGTAATCTCACGGATCACATAGGGTTACCAATAATACACATAGAAACATATAAACATAGCAGACACCAGAGACAAGAATAGATAAGGAAGTAACATATTATATTATAATATTACATGAGGGTCCATACATATAAAAAAACTTAACCAAGTTCTCATCTCGCTCAATAGCCTAATATATATGATTACAAACCGTTACAAGTAACTACCTATTGGTTTGGTCAACCAACATGACTTTATGAGGCCGACCTAATCAAATTTTGGGTGCATAAAAGTTTAAGAAAAGTATTTACTTTCATATTTGCACAGTAAATATCTCTTAGTTACAAAGATGTGAAGCAATTCTCTATGATACAATTATTAAAAGTATTTTGGTTTTGAGTAAATCAATTGGCCCTAAAGTATTTTGTGTAATAGTGAATACCGCACAACAATCTCAATATTTGCCCAATAAATTGGAGAAAGCCACAAACAAGAAAAATGGTAAATTTGAGCAGTAAATTGTGAAGTTCTCAAGATGATAATTGTATACTTTGTCAAATACTTTCTTATATTCTCACATAGTGAATAATGGGTTCATGTTGCAGTTAAAGACAAATTATTTACTGCCCTATTTAAGAATGAATTTACTCCACAATTCATACCGAAGTGAAATGGTGTAGTTCCCTTGAGAAGAGGCAAGTTAGAGTCTAGTTTTTAAGAAGAAAATAGGTAAATATCCAAATGGAATTCTTTCATGCTTGTAAATATGTTTTTAAATGAATTAGGATTTCCTCTCCCATGTTCCAAATAACTGTGTACTGATCTCCCCCAACAATTAGAACTGTGAGTTAGACTATAGATGCATGCGTATGGTAATGCTATGCAGCGATCGTCCATGTTTGTTTTATCATTGTGGAAGCTTTCATTTACTCCGAATAGTCCAAATTAGAACCTCGTTTGTTAAAAATTAAAATAGATGTTCCAAACAAATTTCACTAGACTTTGTAATCTTGAAATTAATGATACGACAACCTTTATATTTATAATATGTGCCTTATGTATACTGCATGTCTTAATTTCTTGAAAGTCCTTTGTACTTGTTTTTCTGTTGCGGCGACCATCAACCTGATTCTGAAGTTATAATCATGATTTAATATTTGTTCCTCCATTCTAATATGATCACCCTTCTAATATTTTCCTTAATTTGTTTACTTCTCCAGAGCCATGTACATGTATAGGTAAATATACTCCAAAAATGGAAGACCATTTTTTACTATAGATAAGTGTATGGTAAAGTTACTGCAAATGCATATGCGTATGATAATGTTACTGAACACAACTTTTGCTTGTCACCTTCCTTAGATTTTTGCCAAAGCAATTTATTCCCTTTATATGGACCTAGATACAAATTTATCTTTGTAATTCAGAAATTTATAGAGTAATTAAGAAATATAAAAAAAAGTAACATTGAGAAACAAAAAAATCTAAACAAATTTAATAATATGATTATAACTTGTATAATTATATTTTTAAAAGTAGTTGATATATGAAGATCCAACCATAAACATATATTTGGAATTTTTTTAATGATTACCTTAGAAATGTCTATACACCATATAAGATGGTTATAACTAAAACAAAAGTACATTTGGATTTCCTAAATGAGTGAACTATATGGAGAAGAGGTTGTCCCACTAACCAACTAAAGAATATCACTCGCATTGAATGGTCACAATCCTTCTCGGGGTCATTTTGAAATTTCAATCTCATTCGCCCTGTCGATAACTACAAATACACCAAGTAGAATTGCGTTCTCTTCAGTTCAAGGCATGGGTTGCCAATCACTTGGAACAATTTAATATTGCATTCCTGAATTTGAGCATATTTTGATACCCATGTAAAGGATTCATACACTACTAGCTCAGCTTCCAGACCAGACAAGGAGTTTATAAGGAAAAATATTGAATTCTTTTGATGTTTCTTTTACTTGCAATGGAACCTTCTACTAGTTTTTTTGGGTGAAAAAAATATCGATTATTTTTAACTAATTTTTAAGTCAATAGATTTTATTTTGTTTAAATTATGATT
The DNA here is from genome assembly GCA_001517045.1 of Pseudotsuga menziesii. Taxonomy (NCBI): domain Eukaryota; kingdom Viridiplantae; phylum Streptophyta; class Pinopsida; order Pinales; family Pinaceae; genus Pseudotsuga; species Pseudotsuga menziesii. Next base: position 92,616 of record LPNX010485631.1, read on the forward strand.
TTAAATGTATAAATTAAATAATTGCTCTAAAATATTGCACGACGTTCACTTTAAACAAATTTAAACACTATTGTTATAAATTTCATTTTTTTTCTACTGGATTTGCACTAGAAACTATTATCGAGAACAAGTGAATTCATGTTTCATTTCTAGCATCAAGCCCAAGTATTTAAGGAAAGGTAAGATGCTTCAAAGATATATATCGAATAACTTCAAATTAGTTTTATCATTTGTAAGATGCTTCAAGGATATATACCGAATAACTTCAAATTAGTTTTATCATTTTCTTTATTTAGTATAATTTTAGGTTAGCTCATTAGATGCATTATGATTAGTTTGATCACTTGCTTTATTTAGTAGAATTTGAGTTGACTTCATTATAGGCATTATATTCGAAGACACAACATAAAAGAAAATATATGGGTAATGTTTTTTTTTTAAATAACATTAACTTTATATTAACATAACAAGAAGCACAAGAAATAGTTCTTCCAAATGTTTGTCAAACTCTCAAAGAACTAGAGATTACCCAATCTTATACCATACATTCATGTAATGTCCCTAAAATTCAAAATAAATAAAAAATTTCGTAGGCTAATAAAATACTAATTCAAGCACATCGTTAAAACTTGATTGTATCTTGAACCTAAGTCTTGTAAGATGCTTTCCCGTTATGTGTTTTCTTGTCTAATGATGATGTTTTACATAATGTTGTTCTATTACTCTAACATGTTTGCACGTTTATTTTTCCTGTCTATTAGTTGCGGACATTTGTCGACACTTGTGTTATGTTATGTTTTACTTTTTGTTTACATGTCTTTAAATTCGTCTATGGTTTTATTTATAAAGAGGTTGACTTACCGCTATATGTCAAGGGGTGGAGTAGCGGGGTTCTATCCCTTAAGGGACTACTTATAAATGTAAGGATTTCTATTGCTACCGGGCTTACTTAGTTTGTCGTGAACTAACGCATGTATTTGTTTTCTTGTGCATGTGGTTTTGTCGGTGAACTAAGTTTTATGATCGTGGAAATAAAAATGTCCTACATCTATAGCAGGCTATATCTACACTACATTATTCCTGTGCATAACTATGTAAAGAGAGGACTAACGTCTTAAGCCTAAACTATACCTAAATCCTATGGTAAGAAAGGGTTATGAGAATTTATATGAGTGCATGTTTATAAACTATTTGTATAAACTATATGCTAAGGTTTTAAAAATTAGATGCAACATAACATATGCTTGAACTATATGGTATAAAGGGTTTGTATCTAATGGAGTAAGAACCTACAACCAATCCTTCACGAAATTCCATGGTTGGGTTGGGTTAAAGATTTGATGTGTATTTATACTTTATTCATTTTAATTGTAAATATTTGTTTTAGGCTCTTGGCCTTCATGCTTATGGTAGATTTGATAGTTCATGTTTTTATATTTATTATTTACATCATTTTGGATTTATGTTTAGGGTTTGAATTTAATTGCTTAAGAGATTTGATCTTTTGTTAGTTTGTTTCTTTAATTTTGTAGTTATTATTTATTTCTAAATGTTTTGGACAAAGTCTATATTTTTAAATGAATTAATAAAATTGGAGAAGGTAAAAACCTCATACTTGTAGCTTTTCAGCTTTTAATGGCAGAAACCTTGTACACTTAAACACAATGAGTTAATAAAAATACTTAGATATCTCTAACCTCAAATATGTCAACTGGATAACTTGGGAATTACTACGTTCCTCCCAACCATGACCCGTAGTTGTTCCTGGTTTTCATCCGGATCCCTCCGAGCTGGTTCCAACATGCAAGTAGTCTAGAGCTCCTAAAGGTAAGGATTCTCTTATCTAGAATCTCAGGTTCTCAACCATATTTCTTTTCGTTTTGGAATGCTCTTCCAAAATTCTTAGGAAGACAGAATAGAAGGGGATCTCCAAGCCTTTTCTTAGCTTCTGTCTTTATAGAAAATCTTTAGGGAAAATGGTAGTTAAACTTCAGTTAGATCAAGAATCACTTCTTTTCTTGAAATAATATTTTATTGAGTTATGTGAGATTAATATTTATTTAACTCAACTTCGAAACTCTTTTAGTAGTTCCTAATTTGACTCTTTAGGATTAAATATTTATTTAATTACCTTTAGTAAATAATAACATATAGATTCTTTATAATTTATTATTATTGCCTCATATTTAATACATGTACTTACCCTTTTATCCATAACATGTATAAACTATATATATACATATAGTATTGTTAATATTTATTTTAGGCATCATATATCATGATCCCAATAACATAGTGTTTTCTTTAGCTGATAAACATTTCCTTTTATCAAGGCTTTTAGGTAGGATTGGTAAACTAGTTGCATGTTGGATTACCTCGTATATTGTGGTATAGTATTCAGTACTTGATGAGAAGTAGAAATTTAAAATTTTATTTAATCAACTTAAAAATAAGTAGGATAAGGTCGATGCTTTTCAAAGTTGTTTTAACTCAACATAATTAATTTTCAGTAACTCCTAGCGTTATTCAGAGCTCACACGCAATGCTAAAAACTGGGAGTTACAATTAGTGCAATTCTAGAGCCTCTCGCTCAACACTAATGCTAGGATGTACTTGTATAGTACACCTAGGGATACAATGGTCAAGGATCTGATGTTCCAGATCTTATGCTCAACATCAATTTGGAATGCTCCAGGGCTTATGCCCAACAGTTCCAATTATTATATTTCATGTCCTTCATCTTATGCTCAACACAAACATCAAATCAATCATGTGCTCCAAATCTCACGCTCAACACAAAATATCACCAATCATGTGCTTCAGTGTCCATGCCCAACACATTTATACAACTCAATCGTGGAATCAATATTTTGCACATTCTATAACAATAATCATATCATTATATGTATTTTAAGGTGAATCACATAATATATTCAGTATATCGTCCTACGATAATACTCTTGTCCATTAGGGTCCATGACCAACATATACAATAACATTCATGCTAAATAAAACATATGCATTTGGATTATGCCTAATATATCTACAAAATCATCACAGTCATGTGCAATGGGGTATTACACCCAATATACAAAACATAAACATAAAAGAAACATCATATGCAATGGGGATTATGTCCATTGGTGTTAGGTCAAAATTTGGGAGATACATCCCTCCTCGCTTAGAACAACACTGTCCCTAGTGTTCCAGGGACTAGGAATGAAGTCATGAAATAAGGCGGGGTAAGGCTCTCTCATGGTGGTTTCATTCTCCCAAGTATCCTCATCGGCTCCAAAGTGCTTCCATTGGAGTTTCAACTGGACTATGGTGCTCGTCCTGAGCTACACTTCTCTCTTGTCTAGAATATGAAGGGGTTCTGGTACAAACCCCCCTTCAGGTTCCACCTATAAAAAGGACCAATCAATAACATGTTTAGTATCATATACACATTTCTTTAGTAAGGATGCATGGAAAACATTATGAACCTTTTTGTGAGCAGGTAAAGCTAATTCATATGCCATTGGCCCTCTCTTGGCCAATATTTCAAAGGGTCCGCAAAATATTGGTGCCATCTTTCTGCACCTTCCCAAGCTCAATGAGCTTCTTTTTTCTTTTACTTTTAAGTAAACATGTTTTCCTATTTGATAATATTTATATTTCCTTTTCTTATCCACGTTAATCTTTTGGCGGTCTTGCGCTTATTTAAGGTTTTGTGGGACTTTGGTGACTAATTGTTCCAAGCATTTTAGTGAATTCGGCCCTGACATGAGTTGGTCCAATGGACTATCCCAAATAATTGGTGTTCTACACTTCTTACCATGGAGTACCTTGAAGGGACCCATCTTGGCAGAATTCTGGTATCCATTGTTATACGCAAATTCTGCAAGGTGCAGATAATCCTCCCACTTGGTGGGGTTGTTCATAACATACATTCTAAGCATGTCTTCCAAAATCTTATTTACCCATTTTTTCTGCCCATCCATCTAAGGATGGTAAGTAGTACTAAAGTTAACTATGTCTCTAAACCGGAGAATAAGAATCTCCAAAAGTTTTCAGTAAACTTCGTGTCTCGATCCGATATGATTTCCTTGGGTATACCATGGAATCTGAATATCTCCTTTAAGAAGATGTCATCAATGTGAATTGCTTTTTATGTTGACTTTACTGGGATGAAGTGTTCCTCTTTCGATAACTTGTCAACCACTACAAAGATAGAATCATTTTTCTTCTTTCTCTTGGGTAGACCCGAATTAAAATCCATACTAATGACCTCCCACTTCCATTATGGAATGGGTAATGGTTGCAGTAATCCTGAAGGATGCTAGTGCTTAGCTTTGACTAGCTGAAATTCTTGAAATTTTTCAATAAATAATGCTATGTCAGCCTTTAAACTAGGCCAGAAAAAGTGTTTCTTTACAACTGATATAATCTTTTCATATCCCGGATGCCTCGAGTAGGGTTTTTAATGAAACTACGTCAAGATGCTTGACCTGGTGTCCCCTCTTTCCGGGACATACAATCTCTCTTTGGACCACAATAGGCACAGTCTAGTCTACCTTATCCGATTATGAAAATCTGAATCGGTTTGTCTTAAGGTTATCTCATATAACATATGAACTCGGTGACTTAAAGCATCGTCAATTTTATTCTCCTTGCCCTTTATATGCTTTATCTAGAAATGGTACTCGCTAAGGAAGGCCAACCATCTGGCATGCCTGGCATTTATATATGGTTGGTCAAATAAGTATTTCAGACTCATGTTGTCTGTCTTCAGAAGAAATTTCTTCCCATTGAGGTAGTGCCTCCACATCTTCAAGGCATGGATAATGGATGCTAACTCAAGATTGTGGTTGGGATAGTTTTGTTTCTATTCTCTTAACTTTTGTGGCTCGTAGAAAATCGCGCAATAATTCTAAATGAGAGATCCTTCGAGTCCTTCCTTGCTCCCATTCATGCAAACAATGAAATCCCCATCAGGATCCACAATTCATAGTATTGGTACAGTAGTCAAAAGTTGTTTAAGCTTCTGAAAACTTTCCTCGCACTTGGTCGTCCATAAGAACTTGTTTTCTTTCTTTTGTAAGGAGGTAATGGGACAAGAAATCCTTGAAAAGTTCTCGCTGAAATTTCGGTAGTAGCCCGCTAATCCCATAAATGACCTAATTTTAGTGACATGGGTAGGGGTAGGTCAATCCTCTATGTATGTAAGATTTTACGGGTCAATTGTTATCCCCTTCTCAGAGATGATGTGACCTAGGTACTGTATCTATGGTTTGTGAAAATCACATTTCCTAAACTTAGCGTAAAGTTGGTGTTCCGATAAAACCCGTAGTACTATACGGATATGCTCCTCATGTTCCTCTTTACTCTTTGAGTAAAATAGGATATCATCTATAAAGACTAGTAAAAACTTATCTAGGTATTTACTGAAGATATTGTTCATGATGCACATAAAAATTTGCGGGTGCGTTGGTCAACCCAAATGGAATTACTACAAAATCGTAGTGGTTGTATAATGTTAGAAAGGTCATTTTATGTATATATTCATCGTGGATCCATACATAATGGTAGCCAGATCACAGATTGATCTTGGAAAATATCTTGGCTCCTCTGACTTGATCGAACGTGTCATCGATCCTAGGGAGTGGGTAATGGTTCTTGATGGTCATCTTGTTAAGTTGACGGCAATTGATGCACATCCGCATCGTACCGTCCTTCTTCTTTATGAAAAGTATAGGTGCTCCCCAAGGGGACACACTCAGTTAGATATAACCTTTCTCAATCAACTCCTGTAATTGCAACTTGAGCTCCACCAATTCTGGTGCGCTCATGCGGTATGGGGCTTTTGAAGTTGGAACTGATCCTCATGTCAGTTCTATGGAAAAATATAAGTCTCATTTTGGTAGTAATCCTGGTATTTCCTCAGGAAATACATCTTTAAATTCTATGAGAACCGGAAAGTCCTCGATGTGATGCTCTATCTTAGCTTCTACATCCTGGATGTTTAATGCAAATAGTTTGCAACCTTTCCTAATGCAATTCTTTGCTTGCAAGGTAGATATTTTCCTAATGGAAACCTTCATAGGTATTCCTTGAATATTTGTCTGATTCCCTTGACTATCTGTGCACAAGATTGACTTGTGTAGGCAATCGAGCATGACATGGTGTTGTTCCAACTAGTCCCTATCGATAAGCACATCGTACGATCCTAACAATAAAATATTCAAATCTATTTTAGTGGGAAAACCATTCAATTTTAGCTCACAATATCTAACTATTTTAGAAAACCTTTGTTTCCTACCCGTGGCTAATTGCACCAGCCATGGTTTCTCATGTTTAACTTTGTCTAGTTTACATGTCTCAACAATTTTAGGAGATACATAGCTTCGGTAAGTACCAGGATCAATCGAAATTGAAATAGAAGTGTTTAAAACATTACCTTCTATCTTGACCATAGTAGCCTGATGGTCTTCTTGTCGTCCATCTAAAGCTGCATAAATCCTCGGTGTGCAAGCTATGTCCTCTACCGTTGGGTATTATTGTAGATTGTGCAATACTCCATTATTATTTATTTTACAATCTATGGCATAATGGGGCCCTTGGAATTTCCAACATTTGATGGGTTGCGCGGCAGGATTGGTTCCTCCATTTGCTGCTGGTCTGTTTCCATTTGGTGTAGGCGCATTTGGCTTTGTTCCTGTCTTGTTGAAGTTCTTATTGGACGGAAAATTGTTGTTTTGTTTTTTATTAAGGTGGTGGGTAGAAACCCGATTTGCGGTTGTCCAAGAAGGTTCTAGATCTGTCTCGATTTCTGTTGATGTTTTCCTTCCTTAGTTGTCCATGCTCATAGAAAAACCTATATTTATGTAGGGTAGTGCCTAGATTTTTAGGCATGTCAAACTCAATTCTCTCTCAAAAATTGGGAGGAAGAAATATTAAAAAATAATGTATGTTCACCTTTCCTTCCTTGATGTAAGTCACATAATGTAACAGATCCAAAAATCTGTTAATGAAGGAATCCATGGTCATGGATCCCATCCTTAAATTGTGAAATTATTTTACTTTCCTGTCAAAGAATCTCTCATACATGTATTTCTTCTGAAATATTCTGCGAAAGTTACTTCATCTGATATATTTTACCTCATCATTTTTGGTATGCTTTAGGTCTTCCCACCATCTAGCTGCTTTTCCATTTAAATTATAGAAACCTAGATGGGATTTCATCTCACTAGAGTAGTTATGTACTCGAAAGTATTTTCTCATACCTAGAATCCATTCTTCATCTTTCTCCCCGGTGTTCATCTCTCCTTCATAGGTTGGGGCTCTTCTCTTTATGACCTCTCCTTCGAGGTTGTCATCATTCCTCTATTTCTTTCTGCAAGGAGAAAGGGAATTATGACTGGAAAGAATGTGATAATCTCCTTCTCGAGGTTCAGGTGTGTGTTATTCTTTTCCTTTTTCCTTTGGGATGTTGTCTTGTTTATGATAAAGATATTTCTTAGATTTGTTGGTTGAATGAGTAGGTTTTCCATGCAGGTTTCCTCCCATCATGTTCCGAAGTAAATATTCATTGATTGCTTTCTTCTCTTTTCTTTCATTCATATTATCATCTTTGAAGCTCTATAAGTCTGCCCCCATACTTTGTATGGTTTTCAGTATATTAGAATTTAATTCAACCATCAGTTCTACTTGCTTTGTGGGAGTACTCAGGTTTCCTTTCCGAATGCTATCTTCTTCTTCATTCATGATCCAAACTGTTCTTTAATCCTGTAGTTAAAATATTTTGTAACAAAAAAAAAAATTATGCTAGATAACAAAACTTCAAATACAGTTTTGAAACATTCTAATTCTACAACTATTGGTTGGTAGCGGTCAATAGGCCTCTTAGTGTTTGAAACTAGGCTCTAATACCACTTGTAATGTCCCTAAAATTCATAAATTCATAAATAAAATCTGTAAGGTAATAAAATAAAAATTCAAGGACATCGTTAAAACATCTACGGAATAAAACTTGATTGTATACTGAACCTAATTCTTGTAAGTTGCTTTCCCTCTATGTGTTTTCCTATCTAATGATGATGTTTTACACGATTTTTTTCTATTACTCTAGCATGTTTGTACATTTACTTTTCCTTTCTATTAGTTGCGGACATTTATCGTACTTTTTCTATGTTACGTTTTACTTTTTCTTTACATGTCTTTAAATTCGTTTATGGTTTTATTTTTAAAGAGATTGACTTAACTTTGTATGTCAAGGGTTGGAGTGGCGAGGTTCTATCCTGTAAGGGACCACTCAAAAAGGTAAGGATTCCTATTGCTATAGGGCTTACTTAGTTTGTCGTGAACTAAGGCATGTATTTATTTTCTTGTGTAGGTGGTTTTGTCGGTGCAATCAATTTTATGATCATGTCAATAAAAATGTCCTACATCTACAACATGCTATATCTACACTACACTATTCCTGTGCATAATTGTGTGAAGAGAGGACTAACTTCTTACGCCTAAACTATACCTAAATCCTATGGTAAGAATGGGTTATGAGAATTTATATGAGTGCATGTTTATAAACTATTTGTATAAACTATATGCTAAGGTTTTAAAACCTTAGACGCAACAAAAAATATGCTTGAAGTATATGGTATAAAGGGTTTGTATGTAATGTAGCAAGGACCTACATCCAATCCTTCGTGGGACTCGATGGATGTGCTAGGTTAAATATTTGATGTTTATTTATACTTTATTGATTTTAATTGTAAATCTTTGTGTTAGGTTCTCGACCTTCATGCTTATTGTAGATTTTATACTTCATGTTTTTATATTTTTTATTAACAACGTTTTGGATTTATGTTGAGGATTTGAATTTAATGGTTTAAGAGATTCAAACGCTGGTTAGTTTGTTTCTTTAATTTTGTAGTTATTAGTTATTTCTAAATGTTTTGGACAAAGTCTATATTAATGAATTCAAAGATTTGATCTTTGGTCTGTATATCTATATTTATAAATGGTTTATTTAAATTGTTTTGATGCAGAGTTTATGTAATGTTCTAGTTTCAAGGAATGGATGAGTTTATTTAATTTTAATGGATATTAGGGTTGTAAATCTAAGTTAGAATGTTTGACATTTTAAAATTATTCTAGAACTATTTAAACTTAAGAACTAAGAGAATTTATACTGTGAACACTTAGCTAGGAAATAAATGATGAATTTAAAGTTTAAGCAAATACATTAATCTACTATTTAAAATTTAACCCTAGAGAATATGTAGAAATATTTCGAGCTGAGTTTTAAGAAATTTAATAGAAATCTAGTTGAAGCGGGTATTCAATATGCATATTTCCAAATTAAGATTTTAGACACTACTTGGCAAAAAATATGTAAAACATGAATTAATAAAATTGGAGAAGGTAAAAACCTCATACACTCATATGTGCATCTTTTAATGGTAGAAAAACCTGTACACTTAACAAAATAGAGTTAATAAGATGACTTAGATATCTCTGACCTCAAATATGTCAACCGGATAACTTGGGAACTACGACGTTCATCCCAACCATGACCTGGAACCATTCTTGGTTTTCATCCAGATCCCCCTGAGCTGGTTCCAACATGCAAGTAGTCTAGAGCTCCTAAAGGTAAGCCTTCTCCTCTCTGGAATCTCAGGTTCTAAACCAGGTTGCTTTTCTTTTTGGAATTCTCTACCAAAATTCTTAGGAAGATACAATAGAATGGAATCCCCAAGCCTTTTCTTGGCTTGGGTCTTTATAGACAATCATTAGGGAAAATGACAGTTAAACTTCATTTAGATCAAGAATCATTTATTTTCTTGAAATAATCTTTTATTGAGTTATGTGAGATTAATATTTATTTAACTTAACTTAGGAAATCTTTTACTAGTTCCTAATTTGACTCTTTAGGATTAAATATTTATTTAATTACCTTTAGTAAATAATAACATATAGATTCTTTATTAATTTATTATTATTTCCTCATATTTAATATATGTACTTACCCTTTTATCCATAACATATATAAACTGTATATATACATATAGTATTGTTAATATTTATTTTAGGCATCATATAACGTCATGATCCCAATTGCATAGTTATTTCCTTAGCTTATAATCATTTCATTTTATTAAGGCTTTTAGGTAGGGTTGGTCAACCAGGTTAGGAATCTCTAAACCTCCTGGCATGTTGGATTGCCTCATATATGTGACAGTTCTTCATTACTTGATGAGAAGTAGAAATTCAAAATTTCATTTAATCAACTTAAAAATAAGTAAGATAAGTTCGATGCTTTTCAGAGTCTTTTTCACTCAACATAATTAATTTTCAATAACTCCTAGTGTTATTCAGATCCCACACTCAATGCTAAAAACTTGGAGTTAATCTTAGTGCAATACTAGAGCCTCTCTCTCAATACTAATGCTAGGATTTACTTGTATAATACACCTACGGATACAAAGGCCAAGGATCTGATGTTCCAAAGCTTATGCTCAACATCAATTTGGAATGCTCCAGGGCTTATGCCCAACACTTGCAATTCTTATATTTCATATGCTTCAAAGCTTATGCTCAACACAAAAATTTCATAACTCATGTGCCCTTGAGTTGATGCTCAACACAGACATAAAAAAAATCATGTTCTCCAGAGCTCGCGCTCAACACAAACTTCAAATCACTCATGTGCTCCAAAGCTCACGCTCAACACAAAATCTCATCAATCATGTGCTTCAGGGTCCACACCCAACACATTTATAAAACTCAATCATGCAATCAGTCTTCTGTACATTCTATAACAATAATCATCTCAGCATATGTATTTTAAGGTAAATCACATAATATAGTCAATATATCACCCTACAACAATACTCTTGTCCATTGGGGTCCATGCCCAACATATACAATCACATACATGCTAAATAAAACATATGCATTTGGTTTACGCCCAATATATCTGTAACGTCCCCTACCCTCCGACCGACAAAGAGGACGCTACCGATGTTGCTATCTACCTGGGAAACTAGCCCCATGAACATACACATAAAATGCATGAAACTTAAGAACACACATAGATGTATGAGGTATGAAATATACAGCGGAAGCATACACATTTAAGCATTAACATGTTCATGACAATTTACAAAGAAAATAAAATTTGCAGAGTTAAATACAAGAATACTTACCTTGAGAAGAAGCTTCCCTGCAACTAGCTTTGTCACTGCAATGTTCCACCCAAGCATAGGCCAATGTGCTCCTTACTCTCTCAGCATCACTACCACCCCCGAGTTGGGCATGATTTCCTTAGGGAACTAGGGGACACAAACTTACACACAATAAGGCCAAACACCTACTATCAAGTCAATAACCACCTCCAAACACAGTTAGCCCACTAACAGCTGGATTCTTGGACTTACTCCACCAAGATAACACAAGAATGCACTATGCAGCAAAAGGAAAGTACCAGGTATGAACCAAAACAGTCTTGGCAACAAAATTTTTTTCCATTGTGGGGAAAAACAACCCCCTAACAACAATTCAAATTACCAGGGACGTTTTGGCCCTAACTTGGCCAAAAATGAAACTCAAAAACACCCAAGAGAATGTGGTCTCTCCTCCAAATCGTTGGGCAACACAAAAGATATTTTTAGCTTGGATATCAGTGGAGAAAATTCAACCAAAAACGTTGGCGGAAGAGATCCAACCACCAATCATTACAAGAACAAATTTCCCAGCCTGAGGGAAATGAAGAAACGACTACCCACGTGAGGGAAAACACACACAACAAACCCCACAACGTGACTACCACACACAGGAACTTCCAGCCATTTGAGAGAGCTCCAATCGTGGATGAATGATGGTGAGAAAAACACACAAGAGCCAAATCATGAAGGTGAACGCACTCAGGACAAAACATGAAGGTAAAAACAACTCCCAAGCTTCACTGCGTGAGTAAAAAAATGGAGAATGTGGATGTATGGCCCAATGGGCATGCATTTTGGGTGTTAAATTTTCCCAAAAGTCAAAAACATTTTTCCCAAGAAATGGGTTTTCCCCAAATTTGAATTTCTGACTTCCATACGTTGCCCATCCCATGCAATAACTACTTCAACCAATCTTTGGCAGAATTAAATGATTGGGTGAATGAGACAAGAAAGGTGGTTGACAGTTTCATGGGTTCTTTTATTGACATTTGGCTTTTCTCCATTGGCCCCAAAGGTTAAATATGCCCCGCCCTTATCCTTACAAAATCATGCCCCCATCTCTTTTAATGTTGCATTGACATAGCTAGTTGTGGGTATTTAATTAAATTGCACATTTACATGATGTCCAAAATTATAATGTGTCGGTTAGCACAAAATACCATCGACGTCGATTTTAATCGCCGAAACATAAAATGATAAATCAATGGTGGGGATTTTGTCTTTAGCTCCACACCATGATTAATTACAATATTTAAATCATATATATTTAATGCAAATGGTGTCAAAACCAAGGTGTTACATTCTCCTCCCCCTTCAATAGCACTGTCCTTAGTGCTTCATCAAAACCTAACAAAAATGCTACCCTGGCACTACCTCAGTGCTTTGTAAGAGTAAACAAAAATGGAGGTGCCAATCATATGGAATCCTCTAGGTCCCATGTAGCCTCATTGGGATCATGGTGCTAATTTTGCATTTTCACTTGTCCAATGGTACGATCTGGAACTCCTTCTTGGTCCCACTTCACGTTCGTCTTGCGTATGGACTCCTCCAAGTCATTGATTACATGCATCAGTACACACCACCGAATCTCTTTCTGGTACTGGAGAATCCTTATCGATAGCTTGGAACACCTCCAATGTCTTTGGCAATCCAAAAATACCTATTCTCAATCCCCGAGCAATGAATCAATTCCACGTCGGATTTACAAGTTTTTTTTTTCCCAAAATTCATGGATGAATCACATGCCCATGTATATCGGCATAAAATCAATAAGAAGTTTCCAAGTGAACCAAATACCTATCTTGCATGAGTATCTTCTTTTGGTTCCACAGGTGTCCGATTGGACTAATGCAACTTTGGCACTTACAACCTTGCCCCACCTCACACCTAGGTGTGCATTAAAGGGTAGCCAAATTTCTACAAGCCTCGGATTACCCAAAAACATCTTTCAGTCGAGATCTGACAGCTCTGCTTCAGATCCTAAAAATCATTCTAGGTTCTCACCAAGCTCGGCGCCTCCTTTCCGGACACTACAACAATTAATTCACATGTTGGATTCATTCATATAAGGTGCAATATATAACAAGACTTTGAAAACCATGGATGCATCATATGCTCATGTATATTTACAAGAATCAACCACATCAATAGTTTGATAAGTAAACCAAGTACTTATCTGTGTAACATATCTCAACCGAAATCTGGTAGCCCTACTTCAGAGCCTAACACCTCTTTGGGTGCTTAATGGAAGCTCTAGCTTAAGAGCCTAGCACCTGCTCCAGTGCTCTCCAAGCTCAGGGAATTCCTTCCTAGATAGAAAAATGAATCAACTCACTCGTCATATTCGTTTCTATAAGATGCAATATTTAACAATATTTTTCGAAAATACAGACCGCATCATATGCATATGAATAATCACAAAAATCAACAAGGATTTTCCAAGTAATAAAATACTTATATGCGTAGAATCTCTCAACTAAGATCTAGTCAGCCCCGCTCCAGAGCCTAACGCCTCCTTGGGTGCTTAATGACATCTCTTGGCTTAAGGGCCTAGCACCTCCAATTTCTTACCAATGCTCAGGTGCTTCCATTTCGTACATCATAATACCTAGGGGTTATTCTCTTCACAGAGCCCCCACTCTCGTGACAGTCCCCTTACAGCGTGAATGTGTGCGAAGAGAATTATAACCGGATGTATTACAACCTGGGCGTTCCCAGTGATGCATACCGGTGCCTAGCTGGAAGGGGAGTGAAGCTATGTACTCTCATACATCCTTCCAGAGGAGTCATCTTTCTCAAACGCATCCTCTTGAGAGCCATGTACATCCGGTACATATTTTCATCATCTTACCTGCGTTACATACAAGTATGCAGTTTATATGAGATGTCATTGTAAAAGTAATTGCAATTATAGGTTTTCAAACCTATTCCAGGCTCATCCATTCGAGAAGCTATGTATCCAAGTACATCCTTCCAAGGAGCCATGTACAACTAGTACATGTTTTCATCATCTTACCTACGTTACATATAAGCATGCAAATCATATGAGATGCCATTATAAAAATTTTATCGTAGATTTTGAAATCTATTTCATGCCTAGATAAATGTCCAATTATCAAATGATGAACAACATCGATGGTCAAATCCAAAATTTGAATTCACAATTCTGCTTAACTAGATAAACCACCCTTCCGACCAACTTGATCGTGTTGGCCCTAGGAAATCGACATACTTCCTAACCCCCGAGCCCACAAAATGATAATTCCAATAACAACAGCTTCCTTGTTATGTTCCTGTGTACCGAAGTTTTCTCCCTCCTCTTTTTTTCATAGTTTTCCCCTTCCTCTTTTCCAACACTTCTCCCCAAAACCCAAATCGAAGATCCCCCAATGCCTCCCTCCAACCTTCCCTATATACCTATATTCCAGGATACATAGCCCCTGTAGATGTAGGTTGATAATTTATACTTCCTACATGTGGTTGATTTCCTAGGTAAACATAACCCCAAGAATATTGGTTGACGGTAGGTTGTACCCTTGAGGGTTGACCTAAACTTAATGGAGGGTTCACCATATTGGTGTTGGACATGGGAGGAATAATCACTGTTGATTGTCCTATAGTAGGGGTCTATCTGACACTAGGAATAAATCCACTAACTACGGGCACAACTTAAGTTGGGGGTTGCCCCCTAGTGTTGGAAGATACTGATACCACTTGAGCCGAGGACCCCCCCCCCAACTACAGAGGGTATGGGAGGACTAGTAATAGACCTAGGATTCAAAATTGTAGGAGCAGGATTGGAGGTTTGACTCGAATTATGAGTGGTCACACCATGATCCGGTGATACATTATGAGCAGACAAAGACGAGGAAAGTTAACGATATCCAGAAGGAAAAAGGATATGAAAGACAGGGTAAAAGAGCATACATAGGTTCTTTATGCGGAACATGTGTAGAAATGATTTCTTCAATTTTATCATGAATGTTTTGTAAATGGTCAAAAGATGGTTGAAGCCTTTGATACAGTTTTTCATGCATTTCAGCACCTATGGGAGGATTTACAAAAGAAGGTTTGGTAACCCCAAACTCGGAAAGTTCCTGACCAATAGAAGTTATCTAAAAAGGATCATTAGAGCCATATTATGTCTCAACAGGACTATCAACACGACCTTCCATTGGAAAATGAAAGGCATTTTAAGCCGTAGGAGGTTATTTGACCAAGGGATTAGTGTAAGTGGTGAATTTTTCTCCACCTTCCACAACTGGGCTTCCTTCCACATGGGAGTCAGTTGTAGCACCTTGATCTATGGCTTCCATTGGGCTCTCCCCTGTGACAGGAGGAAATTTGGGTGGAAAGCCTTGGTTTCTTTTGGATCGTCTCAACTAAAACTCCACCAGATTGTAAGGTCACTAGAACCTGACCTAGGGTTTCAAAACTAGAAAAATCACACAAAACGTCTCCTACACAAAGATAAAGGCCACAAGCAAACTTAAGTGATAAGAGGGGCTGATACAATCTGGTTCCTCACTAGGATTGTCAAGTTTTTACAACTCCCTATATACCGCAGGGTCAAATAGTAAAATGCGGCGAGCAGGATCAACCATCCCTCACCTGAATATCCGACTACCATGACAGCATATGCGCAGTAATGTCCCCGACTGTTTTTCTCGGTGTATTGTGCCAAAAAAATGGCCAAAAGGGATTTTCTCATATGGTTTCATGAATCCTAGAAGGGCCTCGTGATATACACAAGGTACGTGGGAGTTCAAAAGCATAGTAGTGTTGTCCAATGCACAACCGTTCTCAAGGGGCCTTCTGATATAAAATCGAGTATGTGAAGTACCTTTCGATATACCTCAAGGATACCTGAAATAACATTATATATACTGACAGTACGTGGAAGAACCGCGCAAGTCCTAGGTTGCAGTGTAGTCAATAAATGATAGCTCCTATGTTTTACAGCTTTGGAACACATCTCTAACCTATCAATCAAGTTACTAATATTTTTAACCTAAAGCTCCCGTTAATTTTAAGTTGAATGGGTAGGTGAATGCATGGAGTGATGACAAAAAAGTAAAACCATGAAATTATGATATGCAATTTTTTTCATTTTACCATTTAAAGTATGCCCTACTTACGGGAAGGAGAGAGTGTTTTGTTTTTCAATTTTGTCTCAAAATCAAAACTTTTCCCAAACAGTCTCACTAAACAAATCTTTATGAGAATGCAAACAAGAAACACACTTCTAATCTGATCTTTGAAAGCAAGCAATGAAGTGAGATCTCCTTTCCTAAAAACAAAGACAATAGCACTTAAAGGCGCACTAAGTACTTTTTCAAATTTCTTTCAAAAAATGGAAAGATCTAACTTAAAACTATGATATATTTTTTCTTCTGACGAGACAAGAGTGCAAAAAGAAAGAAGAATATGGAGATTTGAAAGCTTCTGAGGCTATTCAGAGATCCAATAATTCGTCTTTAAGAAAAATTACAATCAAATCTCAACAATTTTTTTTCTTTTCTAAAAGAAAAAAGAAGTCTTTCGTAAACTAACGAAGAATGAAAGAAAAAACGAAAAATAAAGTCTTCCTTTTCAGTTTTATCAAGCAGTAAAAAGAGATCTAACTGAATTAAAATTCCAAGCACTCCTTTCAAAAATTAAAAACCAAGCATACAAGAAATCAAACTGATGAGTGTAACCTATCTTTTTGAATTCAACGAAGCAAGCATTTACCACATCCAAACTTTGGATCTAACTATTCATATCTCTGAAAAGACGCCCAAACACACACAGAACAAAAAGTAAAAATCACAAAATCTTTGAAATGACAAGCATGTAGAAGGCCTACCTAGCACCGCTTCTCGAGAGTTAGTGACAGAGCGGTTCTTCCTCAGCACTAATTCTCATCCACTATAATAGAGTGGTGGCATCTCTTAATGATTACTATGCACTGGTGTTGGCACCGCTTAATGTCCATAATGCATAGGCAGTGCTTGCTGTAAGTGTCAAAACAAAACAATGGAGAAAAAGAGAAAGTAAGTCACTATAGAAATGGCATCAAATCATGAATTTTATAGGAATATGAAGTACAAAAAGCAAGAATGACTCATATATAAGCATACCTGGTTATACCGAACCAATATCTCACTAGATAAGCTAGTATCTCTGATTAATGAAAGATTGGAGCTTGGATTTCAGACAAGAGTTTGAAGACCAAGGAAGATTAGATGTGTTGAAATATCGTCCCCAATGGAGTCGCCAGATTTGTAGTTAGGAAAAATGCACCTCTTGCGGACAAGAGTTGTTCCTCTAGCATTAATGGTTCAGATCTAGAACAAATGAGTTACAACAGAGATGGAAGAATTCCCCTAGAAGTTGCAGATATATCGAATGAATCCTTTAATAGAGTGATGTAGTTGTTTCCTATGGTGATGTCCCTTCACAGACGTACCTGCATAATCATATGAAATAAGCAAACAAGATCAAAAGAACCAGAATATAATCTACAATTCTATGTTAGTGACTAAGGAATCCGATAGTAAAATAAATGATTACAACATAACATAATTTACAGGAAAGGAACCAAATTTTCATTAAATATGAAGAAGAAAGCTTATAATATTCTCCTTAGTGTTGTGATGCTCCTTCACATGCCAATTCCTTGTCCCCAAAAGCTCCAACTTGCTCCTTCTATGCTCACCCTAGATTTGGCCAAAAACTCAATGCAACAACATAAGTTTTCTCTCTCTCAACCATGGGAATGCACCAGGATTTATAGGCCTTGGGAGGATAGGGATGGTTGAGTAAATGGAAGGTGAGGCGGAAGGGAGATATGAAAAGGATGGATCTCGAGTCCAAGCAGTCCTTAGGAGTATTGATGAAGGTGCGATGAAGTATTCCTTCGAGAAGATTCATGGAATCTTCTCTTTTTCATTTTTACCTCTCGCAATGCTTCTCTTCCATTATGATAGAGTGGTGATAGGGTAGAACCATGCTTTGAACAAGGGGAATAAGCAGTGGTATTGCCTACTTTCAAGAGATAGTAGTTGCTACTGGAGATGGTATAGCCCCTTTCCTTAAGGGAAAATCTGGTGCTGGACTTTTGTTTGTCAAATTGAAGCCTGGGTTAGTATTTCACTTCACAATTTGGAATTTCAGGGAAATTGCTGATGTTTGGGACCTCAACACATTATGGTGACAAGATTTATGTGTAACAGGTATAAAGCCATATCTACCAACATTGAATGCTAAAAAACCAACAGAAAATGGGGGAGCCAATGTTGCCCCACTGCAAATCAGATGCTAGAAATTCCAAGGGCCCCATTATTCCCAAGACTATAAGAACAAGACCAATGTAGTCTTGCACAACTTACAAGGAGAACCAACAGTAGAGGACATAGCTGGAACATTGCGGATTTATACAGCCTTGGATGGTCGACAAGCAGACCATCAGGCTACCATGGTTGAGATAGAAGGTAAGGTTTCTAAAACCTCTATTTATATATTGATTGACCCCAGTGCTTGTCAAAGCTATGTATCACCTAAAATTGTTGATATATGTAAACTAAACAAAGTTAAACAAAAGAAACCTTGGCTGGTTCAATTATCTATGGGTACGAAATGAAAGGTTTCTGAAATAGTTAAAGACTGTGAGGTAAACCTCAATGGTTTTCCTACTAGAATAAACCTGAACATTCTACCCTTAGGATCGTATGATATACTTATCGACATGGACTAGTTGGAACAACACCATGTCATGCTTGATTGCTTACAAAAGTAAATCTTGTGTACAGATAGCCAAGGGAATCCGGTAAAGATTCAAGGCATACCTAAGAAAGTTTTCATAAGGAAGATATCCTCTTTACAAGCAAAGAAGTGCATTAGGAAAGGCTACAAACTGTTTGTAGTAAACATCCAAGACATAGAAACTAAAAGAGAATAGCACATCGAGGACTTTCCAGTTCTCATAGAATTCAAGGACGTATTTCCTGAGGAAATCATAGGATTACAACCAAAACGAGACCTAGATTTTTCCATATAACTGACAGCCAGGATTAGTTATGGCTTCAAAATCCCCTTATCGCATGAGTGCACCAGAGTTGGTGGAACTCAAACTACAGTTGTAGGAGTTGATTGAGAAGGGATATATCCGACCAAGTGTGTCCCCTTGGGGAGCACCGATACTTTTCATAAAGAAGAAGGATGTACAATGTGGATGTGCATCGATTACCGTCAAATTAACAAGATGACCATCAAGAACCGATAACCACTCTCTAGGATCAATGACTTGTTCGATCAGGTTGGAAGAGCCAAGATATTTTTGAATATCGACCTATGATCTGGGGACCATTAGGTACGTATTCACGACGAGGATATTCACCAAACCACCTTTCTTACGAGGTACAGACAGTACGAGTTTGTAGTGATTCCATTCGGGTTGACCAATGCACCCACAAATTTCATGTGTATGATGAACAATATCTTGAGAATATACATGGATAAATTTGTTTTTTCCTTTATAGACGACATCCTAGTTTACTCTAAGAGTAAAGAGGAACACGAGAAGCACCTTTGCATAGTGCTATAGGTGTTACATGAACACCATCTCTACGCCAAGTTTAGTAAATATGATTTTTACAAACCGCAGATATAGTACTTTGGTCAAATCATCTTCGAGAAGGGGATAGCTGTGGACCTGGAAAAGATTAAAACCATAGAGGATTGGTCTACCCCTAAGAGTGTCACCGACATTAGATCCTTTTTGGGATTATCCGGTTACTACCGAAAGTTCATTGAGAACTTCTCTAAGATAGCTTGTCCCATGACTGCTTTGGAAAAGAAGGAAAACAAGTTCTTATGGACGCCAAGTGCAAGGAAATTTTTAAAAAGATTAAACAAATTTTGATGACTGCACTGATACTACGAACTATGGATCCCGATGGGGTTTTCGTTGTTTGAACGGATGCAAGGAAGGAAGGACTTAGAGGAGTCATCTTGCAAAACGATTATGCGATCTACTATGACTTGCATAAGTTAAAAGAGAGCGAACAAAACTACCATGCCCATGATCTTGAGTAAGCAGCAATCATCCATGCCTTGAATATGTGGAGGTACTACCTCATGGGAAAGAAATTACTTCTAAAAATCGACAATATAAGTCTAAAGTATTTATTTGAACAAATGGACCTGAATGCTAGACAAGCAAGATGGTTGGATTTCCTCAGTGAGTACCATTTCGAGCTAAATCATATGAAGGGAAAAGAGAAAAAAATTGTTAATCCTTTGAGCTGACGAGCTCTTATAATATATGAGGTGACTTTAAGTAAAACTGATTTGGATTTACATGAGAGGATTAGAATGACCAACAGATTTGACCTTTTCTATGTTGAAATCCTCAAGAAGGTCCAAGAGGACAGGTTATTTCAACAACAAAAAGAGTACAAGGTAGATGAAATGGGACTGCTATGGTCCAAAGAGATATTGTACGTTCTAGAAGGAGGGGACATCCGATCCAACATCCTCATGGAATTTCATCGGACACCCTACTCAGGGCATCCAGGATATTAAAAGATGATATCCACAGTAACGAAACACTTTTGATGGCCTAAGTTCAAGGACGACATAGAGTTGTTTATCGCAAAATATCGAGAATGTTAGCTGGTCAAAGCTAAGCATTAGCATCCCTCGGGGTTGCTGCAGCCATTACCTATTCTGCAATGGAAGTGGGAGGTCATTAGTGTGGATTTCATCATGGGTCTATGTAAGAGTAAGAAGCAAAATGATTATATCTTTGTAGTAGTTGAAAATTGTCAAAACCAACATACTTCATTCGAGTGAATTTGACCTATAAGGCAGTACACATTGTCAGCATCTTCTTAAAACAGATATTTAGATTGCACAGGATACCCAAGGAAATCATCTCGGATCAAGATACTAAGTTTACCAGAAACTTTTGGAGATCCTTATTCTCCGTATTAGAGACCCAGTTGAACTTTAGTATTTCTTACCACCAGCAGACTAACGGGAAGACATAACGGGTAACTAGATTGTAGATCACATGCTTAGGATGTATGTCATGAACAATTCCACCAAGTAGGAAGATTACCTTCATCTTGCAAAGTTTGCATATAACAACGGATACCAGACCTCCTCCAAGATGAGTTCCTTTGAGGTAATCTATGGATGGAAGTGTAGAACACCGGTTACTTGGGATAACTCGGTGGAACAGCTCATGTTAGGGCCCAAATTACTAAAGGACTTGGAACAATTGGTTACCAAGGTCCAATTTAACCTTAAAGAAGCACAAGACTGCCAGAAAAGTTACACGGACAAGAAAATAAAAGATAAATATTATTAGATATGTGACCATGTTTACTTAAAAGTAAAAGAAAAACGAATCTCATTGAGATTAAGAAGGTGTGGTAAGTTAGCACCTAGATTTTGTGGACCCTTTGAGATACTGCGAAGAGAGGGCCAGTGGCATATGAACTAGATTTACCCTCTCACATAAGAGTCCATAATGTTTTCCATGCATCTTCATTAAAGAAATATGTATATGATACAAAACATGTGATTGATTGGTCCGTATTATAGGTGGAACATGAAGGAGAGTTTTCAGCTGAACCCCTTCCTATACTGGACAAGAGAGAGGTGAAGCTTAGAAAGTGCACCATAGTCGAGTTGAAAGTGCAATGGAAGAACTTTGAGCCGAAGAGGATACTTGGGAGAATGAAGCCACCATGAGAAAGGATTACCCCTCCTTGTTTCATGATTTCATTCTGAATCCCTAGAAAACTAGGGACAATGTTATTCTAAGTGTGGAGGGATGTAATATCCTAAATTTTGACCTAACACTTTTGGGGATAAGCCCCATTGCTTATAATGTTACTTTGATGTCTTAATTGGTATATTGGGCCTAAGACCCCACTCCACATGAAGATGATGATTTTTTTGATATATTGGGCATAAGCCAATTGGATATGTTATATATATATATATATATATATATGATTTCATGTGTTGGGCGTTGACCCTGAAACACATAATTGATGAGATGTTTTGTGTTGAGCGAGGAGCTCTGGAGCACATGTGTATTTGATGTTTGTGTTAAGCGAGAAACTATGGAGCACATGCGTATTTATATTTTTGTTGAGTGAGGAGCTTTGGACAACATGAGTTATGAAACATTCATATTGAGCATGAAGCTATGAAGCACATGAAAAGATAAAATTGGAAGTGTTGGGAATAAGCCTTGGATCCTTCCAAGTTGATGTTGAGCATAAGCTTTGGAACATCAAATCCTTGGCCATTGTATCCCTAGGTGTATCCTACAAATACATCCTAGCATTAGTGTAAACCAAGGAGATGTGGAATTGCACTAAGTTTGTAACTCCCTATTTTTAGCGTTGAGTATGGGCTCTAGATAAGCACTAGGAGTTACTGGAAAATTAATATGTTGAGTGAAAATGACTCTAATAAAACATTGATCTCTTCTTAATTATTTTAAGTGATTAAATGAAATTTCAAATTTCTGTATTTCATCAAAGTACTGAAGAACTACCATGTTATACGAGGGAATCCAACATGCCAATGAGGTTTAGAGTGTCCTAACCTAGTTGACCTAACCCCTACCTGAAGGCATTATTAAAGAAAGTGACTAAGCTAAAAGAAAAGTGTCATATGATTAGGGATCATGCTATATGATACCTAAAGTTAAAATTTTAACAAATGGTATATATATATAATTTATGCATGATATGTATAAAAGAGTAAGCATAATAATAATACTATTAACTATAAGTAATAAAGAAAGGATCCGCATGTTATTATTATTACTAATGATAATTAAATATTAAAATACCTACAAGAGTCAAAGTAGGAACTAGTCAAAATTTCCTAAGTGAAATATTAAAATTACCTAAATTAAATAAAAAGGGTTATTTCAAGAAATCAAATGATTCTAGGTTTAACTGCCCCTTTTCCCTGAAGAGTCTGTCTATAAATATCCAAGACAAAGAGAGGCTTGGGGATCTATATATATTTGGATTATTCCACAATTCTTCCTGATGATATTCAAGAGAGTTCTTGGAGAACATTTTTCCTAAGAGGAAAAAAGGAAACTGATATAGAACTTGATATCTCAGATAGGGAAGCCTTACCTTAGGAGCTCTAAGCTACTTGCATGTTGGAACCAACTCAAGGGGATCCATATTGAAAGCATGAATGGTTCTAGGTCATGGTTGGGTGGAACGTGGTAGTTTCCAAGTTATTCGGTTATCTAAATAAAGGTCAGATATGTCTATGAACTTGTCAATGCTGGGTATTTGAGTGTGCACGATTTTCAGCCATTAAAACAACTTCAACTTATAGGTATGAGGTACTTGATTTTTTTTCCCTGCAAGCTACATAGGTTTACTTATTACATGAGGAGATTAAATTCTGAAT
Source organism: Pseudotsuga menziesii (assembly GCA_001517045.1). Taxonomy (NCBI): domain Eukaryota; kingdom Viridiplantae; phylum Streptophyta; class Pinopsida; order Pinales; family Pinaceae; genus Pseudotsuga; species Pseudotsuga menziesii. The sequence goes on from LPNX010485631.1 coordinate 116,267, forward strand.
GGATAAACTGTATATGTCTGCTATATCTGGGTTATTTTTTGCATTACTTCTTTCTTCACTTACATGTTAAATTCATTATTCCCTAACCGATGTATTTCTTTTAACAGAGGTTAGGTTATTTTATCTATTCAAACATGATATTATAGTTAGGAAGATATATCTTATTCATACTTATAATGATGGACTAGCACCTTTAGTTTTATATGTAGGAGGGTTTGGTTTCAATTATTTTCTGCATTTCATTTCATCATTTACAGTTTAATTTCAATCTTCTCTGACATAGGTATTTCTTTAAACAGAGTCTATATTTTTTAAAGTAAGTTATATTTCTTTTTTATTATTTCAAGTTCAAAACATTGAAATAATATCAGAGATTTTGTACCTAAATATTATTAACCCTAACTGATGAACCCTATCAACCAAAGAAATATTTAAAAACCTACTTCATAACTTTTCTCTGCTGGCATATTTCATATTGTTACCATGCTTGTATAAATTATAATCGACAAAACTATTACCTATAGCCTTATTATAAAATAGATGCATAAAATTATAACTTAAATTCATTTGATGAAACTTTAAACATGATAACAAAACACAAGATAAACAAGTGTTAACCTATCTATAAAACCTACCAATTACCATTAACAAACTACAAACAAATAAGTTTCCACTTTATAAATTTACCCATATCGTATGCCAGCCATCAATACCTACCAAGGTCTGAAGGCACAATTAATATAAACAATAAACAAATTATCTACTACCAAAATAAGAATCAAACATAAATCTAATACAAACTCATTATTGAATATCATATCCATTTAAAGGTTTCAGGATCGAATCCCATTGGCACTTCCGCCAAAACAAAATCCATGCAAAGAATATCAAAACACAAACCCACGCATCCCAAGATCAAATATTGTAGGTATCATGTCTTACGAATAGAGTTTTATCAAACCATGACAGGAATCGAATCCTGTAGGATTCGATTTGCAAAATTTTACAACGTTGTAAATATTTACAAGCTTCCACATAAGTAAAAAAAAACCATGATAACAATACTAAAATACGCAAAGGGTTAAACCATCAAAACTTTACACAGGATACGGGTTGAAATCGCAGCTATCAATCTCAAAACCAAAACCCAACATTAAGCCATAATCGAAATCGTTTCTTTGTCAACATTCCACAGCAATAAAAAAAAAATATACACGTTGCATTCTTTCTCGAGGCTCATGACCGAGAAGTAAAGAAAACATATTAACATAATCCATGTAAAAAGAACCACTGCCTACATTATCACAACTATGACATACCCATTTTCGCAATGATAAACCAATCTTACATCCATCCCCAAATTAAATCACAGGTAAGTAAAATACATCATGATTCACGATTAAAATAAACATTTCCATTAATAAAATACACAGCCGCTAATTGACAAGGGTTCCATTGCTAGCAATGACACTGCTGTGAGCTAAAATAAATCATTTAAAACCAATATGTAGAACCTCCATTTAAATACCAAAACAAGATTCAAGAATAGATAACGAAATACATAGGGTCATAGCCTTGCCAAGCTAGTGACATTATCAATGAATAAACCCCAGTTGAGAATGCATACAATTATACCTACTATAGTTTACAAATAAAACTACACAGTTGCGATTAGACAAAGGCACCATTGCAAGCAATGGTACTGCCATAATTTAAGACCCATCATTAAAAATAACACGCATAAATTTTCATTAACCATCAAATTCATACGTTTAAGATACCAATCCAAAATGAAATACAGGGTTGAGTCATGATAGTCATGGAACAAAGGCACCATACTCAAAACATCATAAAAACCATAATTTCATACACATCTCTAGATGCCCTTTAATATTAAAAAAACCTTACATAGTCAAAACCCTTAACCAAATCATTCACCATTACAACATTGAGCTCAAAGCTCTATTAAAAAAATCGATACGCAGAGGTAACAAGTGCAAGATTGTTTGTACAGGGCTTACCCATGAAGGGTATTCATTACTAGCCTGGTAGACACCATGACCTGTGAATAGAAGCTCTGTCACCTGCAAAAAGGAATAGAGGCCCGTTATAAGTATTTCAATCCTCCATATGAAAACAACAAAGTAATAACGCTACAAAATGAGCTCGAGAGAATACCTTCCAAATGCGCAAGGAGAGCCAGTCCTCCAGGCATTGAAAAAACCAAAGAGCCGAAAAGAGCATACCCATAGCAGTGAAAAATGAATCTCTCATCCATGACAGATCAAGCATAGGGTTTGAGTCTTCCCTTCCCGAGGAGCATTTAGTTCGCCAACCTGTCCACCAACAACGACATGATTTTTCCCTCATGCCTATAGTTTAAAAACCAAAAATGTGTTTTTGTGTTGGGAATGTGATTTTGTATTGGAACCACCCATACTATCGTTGAGATACGATTAAGCCAATGTACATGGAATATGGAATATGCCACGAATGGACCTTCATATGATATATCCTATGAATAAAATCTTTAATACCATACAGCTAAGTCTTAGGACTTAAGCCCTTCACGTTTAGGCTTAAAAACATTTCCAATCATATGTGATAAAAACTAAGCACAGGAATAAAGTTCATTAATTCTTCAACCACAATAATAATTTTAACCAGATAGACATAGGTATAATAAACCTAAGCTATGTGTAACCAATAACGCTAATATTAGTAGTAAAAATTGCTAGGATAGGACTTTGGTCCTTTCTTCTTCTAGAGGCAATGAAGTAGTATCCTATAGGTAGCATGACAAGTTTAAACAATCATAGAAGGTCTGCACCATCTAATCAACCTGTACAAAAATGAAGAGGAGTTGCATTAGTTCATCATGAACTAAGTAACCCTGTAACATCAAGTAATACCAGTTACCTCTCCAAGTGGTCCTATAAGAAATACAAGTCCCGCCACTCCACCCCTTGACAATTGCAAGTTAAGTCAGGGCTTTCTATAAACAAATGAATAATCATTATAACAAGGAAGTAAGATATCACTGAACAAACACACACACATGCATGATAAGAAATAATCAATGAAATAGTGTAATCATCTAGATCAGATCAAGTAACTTAAACACATTGCATACTTATATTAGTAACCACATCGAGAACATATCTAGAAATGGTAAGAACAACTTATGTCACTATGGTATAGAAAACAAGGATAGACATATTCCACAAAAGATCAATTAATGTCCAGTTCATGTAGTAATTAACTAGCCTAATAATTTTTTTATTTTCAAATTTTCAAGACATTACAAGTGGTATCAGAGCCCATTTTCAACAAGTGTGACCTAAAGGGAGTGCCAAACATTCACTGCAGAAAATAAAGTATGTTTTAAGATTTTGTTAACTAGCATAAATTTTTCCTGTTATTAAAAATTTGTAATTACAGGATTCAAAGAATAGTTCAGAACATGAACACGGAAGAAAACAACAATCGACAAGGAACATTGAATACCTCCGATCGACAATCGACAAGGAACTGGTGGTTGAACTAAATTCTAATATACTAAAAACCATACAAATTATTCAAGCAGAATTACAGAGTTTCAAGGATGATAATATGAATGAAAGAAAGGAACAACAAGAAATTAATGAATCCTTTCTGAGGAACATGACCGGAGGAAGACTGCGGGGAAAACCCACTCATTCAACCAACATGTTCAATAAATAATTATATAATAAGCGGGTCAGCATCCCTAGAGAAGAAGAAAAAGAAGAACACACCCCTGAACCTCCAGAAAGAGATTGTCACAATCCTTCTAGTGATGATTCTCTTTCTCCTTGTAGAAAGAAACATTGAAATGATGACAATATCCAGGGAGAGTTCAGGAAGATAAAATCCCTAACCTATGAAGGAGAGATGAATATAGGGGAGAAATATGAAGAATGGCTTCTAGGTATGAGAAAATACTTCTGATTACATAACTACTCTAGTGAGATGAAGGCCTGCCTAGCCATCTATAATTTAAATGGAAAAGCAGCCAGATGGTGGAGAGACCTAAAGCATACCAAGAAATATTAGGTAAGAGAAATCATATGGAGTAATTTCCACAATTTTTTTCACGAGAAATACAAGTTGGAAATGTTCTTAGACAGAAAGGTGAAAGAATTTCACAAATTAAGGATGGGTTCCATGACAATGGATTGTTTTGTTAACATATTTTTGGATCTGTTACATTATGTGCCTTACATAAAGGAAAAGAAGGTGAAAATACATCAGTTTTTAGGATGTATTCCTCCCAACTTTTAGGAGAAGATTGAATTTGACATTCCTAAAACATTGGACACCACCCTACACAAGGCTAGGATTTGCTATGAGCATGAACAACTGAGGCAAGAAAATATCGACATAAGTAGAGACAGGTCTAGGACATCTCAGACAACCACAAACCAGGTTTCAACACACCACTTACAAAAAATAGAACAATAGTTTTCCATCCAATAAGAAATTCAACAGAACATGTACAAAGCCATATGTACTAACATCGAATGCTAACAAACCAGTGGAAAATAGGGGAGCTAGTGTTGCCCCGCTGCATATCAAATGTTAAAAATGACAAGGGAACCATTATGGTCGAGACTGTAAGAACAAGACCAACAGAGTCTTGCACAACTTACAAGAAGAAAAAACGGTAGAGGACAAAGCTGGAACACTGCATATTTATGAAGCCTTGGATGGATGACAGGTAGACCATCAGGCTACCATGGTTGAGATAAAAGGTAAGGTTTCTAACACCTCTATTTCAGTATTGATTGACCTCAGTTCTTATCGAAGCTATGTATTGCCTAAAACTGTTGATATATGTAAACTAGACAAAGTTAAACATGAGAAACCATGGCTGGTGCAATTAGCCACAGGTATGAAACGAAAGTTTTCTGAAATAGTTAAAGACTGTGAGGTAAACTAGAATGGTTTTCCTACTAGAATAGACCTAAGCATCCTACCCTTCGGTTCATATGATATACTTATCAGCATGGACTGGTTGGAACAACACCATTTCATGCTTGATTACTTACACAATTCAATCTTGTGTACAGAGAGCCAAGGGAATCCTATAAAGATTTAAGGCACACCTAAGAAAGTTTTTGTAAGGAAAATATCCTCTTTAATAGCAAAGAAGTGCATTAGGAAAGGATGCAAACTGTTTGCAGTAAACATACAAGACATAGAAGCTGAAAGAGAACAACACATCAAGGACTTTCCAGTTCTTGTAGACTTCAAGGGCATATTTCCTGAGGAAATCCCAAGATTACCACCAAAACAAGGCTTAGATTTTTCCATAGAAATGACACCAATATCATTTTCACCTTCAAGAGCCCCTTATTGCATGAGCGTACCAGAGTTTGTGGAACTCAAACTACAGTTGTAGGAGTTGATTAAGAAGGGATATATTAGATCGAGTGTGTCCCCTTGGGGAGCACCGATACTTTTCATAAATAATAAGGATGGTATGATGCTATGAAGAACCTCCTGCAATAAACAATGAGAATGCAAAAATATTGAAGCACAAAAGATATTTTATTGATCGCAGGCCACTTCAAGGGGGCAACCTCCTTTGAGCAAGCTCAATACAAAATAACTCTTCGGTGCTTTCATTAGCTTTAACACATACTTATATACTAAGTCTAATATAAACAACTATTACTCCACATGAATGTGGGATAATGCAACCTATTAAATAGATGACTTAACAACTATTACTTACTCCCCATGANAACAGATGCGGATGTGCATCGATTACTGTCAACTTAACAAGATGACCATCAAGAACCGACACCCACTCCCTAGGATCGATGACTTGTTCGATCAAGTAGGAGGAGCCAATATCTTTTCGAAGATCGACCTACGATTCGGGTACCATCATGTACGGATTTGCGATGAGGATATTCACAAAACCACCTTTTTTAGGAGGTACGACCCCTACGAGTTTGTAGTGATTCCATTCGGGTTGACCAATGCACCCGCAAACTTCATGTGTATGATGAACAATATCTTCAATAGATACCTGGATAAATTTGTTTTGGTCTATATAGATGACATCCTAGTTTACTATAAGAGTAAAAAGAAACACAAAGATCACCGTCGCATAGTGCTACAGGTGTTACATGAACACTAGCTCTTCGCTAAGTTTAGTAAATGTGATTTTTACAAACCATAGATACAGTACTTGTCTCACATCATCTCCGAGAAGGGGATAGATATGTACCCAAAAAAGATTAAATCCACAAAGGACTGGCCTACCCATAATAGTTTCATTGACATTAGATCCTTTTTGGGATTAGTCGGTTACTACCAGAATTTCATTGAGAAATTCTCGAGGATAGCTTGTCCCATGACTGCTTTGAAAAAGAAGGAAAAGAAGTTATTATGGATGACCAAGTGCAAGGAAAGGTTTCAAAATCTTAAACATATTTTGACGACTACATCGATACTAGGAATTGCAGATCCCAATGGGGATTTTGTTGTTTGCATGGATGCGAGCAAGGAAAGACTCAGAGAAATCCTCTTGCAGAACGATTACGTGATCTTCTAGGAATCACGAAAGTTAAAAGAACATGAACAGAATTACCCCGCCCATGATATTGAGTTAGCTCCCATAATCCTTGCCTTGAAGATGAGGAGGAACAACCTCATGGGAAAGAAATTCCTTTTGAAAATAGACAATATGAGTCTGAAGTATTTATTTGAACAACCATATATGAATACCAAGAAATCCAAATGGTTGGCTTTCCTCAGCGAGTACCATTTCGAGCTAAAGCATATAAAGGGAAAAGAGAACAAAATTCCTAATGCTTTGAGCTGACAAGATCATATAATATATGAGGTGACTTTAAGTCAAACCGATTCGGATTTGCACGAGAGGATTAGAACAACCAACAGAGTTAACCCTTTCTATGTTGACATCCTCAAGAAGGTCCAAGAGAACAGATTGTTTCAGCAACAAAAAGAGTACAAGGTAGAAGAAATGATACTACTATGATCCAAAGAGAGATTGTATGTTCTGGAAGGAGGGGACATCAAGTCCAGCATCCTTGTGGAATTTCATTGAACACCCTACTCAGGGCATTCGGGATATCAAAAGATAATACCCACAATAAAGAAACACTTTTTTTGGCCTAAGTTAAAGGATGACATAGCGTTGTTTATTGCAAAATGTCAAGAATGTCAGCTGGCCAAAGTTGAGCATCAACATCCCTTGGGTTTGTTGCATCCATTACCCATTTTGCAATGGAAGTGGGAGGTCATTAGTATTGACTTCATCACGAGTCGACCTAAGAGTAAGAAGAAAAATGATTCTATCTTTGTATTAGTTGAAAAATTGTCAAAAGTGACACACTTCATTCCAGTGAAGTTGACCTACAAGGAAGTACACATTGGAGACATATTATTAAAAGAGATATTTAGATTGCACATGATACCCAAGGCAATCATCTCGAATCAGTATACTAAGTTTACCGGAAACTTTTGGAGATCCTTATTCTCTGGATTAGAGACACAATTGAAATTTAGTACTGCTTACCACCTGCAGCGAGATTGGAAGACATAACAGGTAAACTAGATTGAAGAGGACATGCTTAGGATGTATGTTATCAAAAACCCCACCAAGTGGGAAAATTACCTGCATCTTGTAGAGTTTGCATATAACAATGGATAGCAGACCTCCGCCAGGATGAGCCCGTTTGAGGTAATCTATGGAAGAAAGTGTAGAACATTGGTTACTTGGGATAGCCTGGTGGATCAGCTCATGTTAGGGCCCGAATTACTAAAGAAATTGGAAAAATTGGTTACCAAGGCCCAACTGAACCTTAAAGAAGCAGAAGACCGCTAGAAAAGTTTCACGGATAAGAAAATAAAAGATAAAGATTATCAGATAGGTGACCATGTTTACTTGAAAGTAAAATCAAAACGAAGCCCATTGAGCTTGGGAAGGTGTGGTAAGTCAGCGCCAATATTTTGTGGACCCTTTGAGATACTGGTGAAGAGAGGGCCAGTGGCATATGAAATAGCTTTACCCGCTCACATAAGAGTCCAGAATGTTTCCCATGCATCTCTATTAAAGAAATATGTTTATGATACTAAACATGTGATTGATTGGTCCTTATTATAGGTGGAACCTAAATGGGCATTTTCACTTGAACCCCTTCATATACTGGACAAGAGAGAGGTGCAGCTCAGGAAGTGCAACATAGTCCAGTTGAAAGTGCAATGGAAGTACTTAGAGGTTGAAGAGGATACTTGGGAGAATGAAGCCACAATGAGAAAGGCTTACCCCTCCTTGTTTCATGATTTAATTCCGAGTCCCTAGAACACCAGGGATGATGTTGTTCTAAGAGGGGAGGGACGTAATATCCCGAATTTTGACCTAACACTTATGGGCATAAGCCCCATTTCTTATGATGTTATTTTGATGTTTTAATTGGTATATTGGGCCTAAGACCCCACTACACATGAAAATGATGATTTGTTTGATATATTGGGAGTAATCCAATTACATATGTTATACATATATATGATTTCATGTGTTGGACGTGGACCCTGAAGCACATAATTGATGATATTTTTTTTGTTGAGCGAGTATTTCTGGAGCACATGGGTATTTGATGTGTGTGTTGAGCGAGAAGCTCAGGAGCACATGGTTATTTATATTTGTGTTGAGTGAGAAGTTCTGGAACACATGAGTTATGAATTTTTTTTGTTGAGCATGAAGCTATGAAGCACATGAAAATAATTTGGACCAGCAATTGGTATTTTGCTGTAGGTACACTCTTTCCTTGGTCTGAGTTGTTATAATCTTTAATTTGGTCTAAGTTAGTTAAGAGTGGAAGAGGTAATTTTTTTGATAAGTCTAGTGTATGAGGAACCTCACTGAGAGATCTTGAGGGCTGATTATTCCTTACTGCACATCCTAAATAGCACTGGAAGGGAATGCATAGCATGAGGGGCTATACAACAGATAAGGGGATGATTCCTTGTGTTGGATGTGTATGTGGTGTGAAAGCCAATTCAGATCTTGTTCAGGTGTCCATAGCTCTATGGTTGAGCTCACTAGTTTAGCAACAATCCTTTCCATTCCCTTGGTAGTCTGATAGAACCAAACATAGCTTTGGATTGGCTGAGTATTGACATATCTTTGGCTATGTGTGAGCCTGCTAGTTCCCTTTTCCTTCGAGAAATCATGCCCAGCTTGGGGTTGGCGGTGTTGCTGAGAGATTAAGGAGCACACTGGCCTATGGTTGGGTGGAACGTTACAACGTCATAGCTGGTTGTGGAAGGCTTCATTCGAAGATAAGTATTCTTGTGAATTTACCCATGAAATTGTACTATTTATATGAATTATGATGAACATGTTAAAATGTGTTGAATGCTTGAATTAAATGTAATTGCTTCCGCTGAATATTAATTCTTTATGCATATGTGTATCTTGGTTCAATGCATTTTATTTTACGTTTTATGGGGATAAATGCCCGATTAGATAGTGTTATGGTAGTGTCCTCTTCGCTGGTCAGAGGGTTGGGGATGTTATAGTGTGGTATCAGAGGTTCGTTGCAGCATGGGCCTCAATGGGCCATGAAAGAGCAGTGATAGAGGCAAGGTTACCTCTGCCCAGCAGCGAAAAATGAGACAAACATGGAGAATTTAAAAAAATTCTAAGTATGGAAAATATCAGATGACTTAGGATGAAGTCCATCCGATGCGTCAGATGACTTAGGCAGAAGTCCTTCTGATACGTCAGATGACTTAAGCTGAGTCCATTCAACAAAGAAACCAAGGAGGGAGAAAATTTTGAAAATTTCGTAAGTTTGAGTTTTTTTTTGCCGAAGGCCTTAGCTGGGAAGAGTCGAAGGTGTTGGCTAAGATGAGATGAGGGTCTCAGTTGGGAGGGGCCGATACATTGGATAACAACCCAAGACCTAGCTGACAAGGAAAACAAAGAGGAAAATTTCAAAAAAAAATTTCAAAGTGTTAAAATTATTAGAAGATGTTTGCTGAAGCGGAGCCGAGGTGTAGGCAAGGCTCGCCAAAAGGGAGCTGACACGGCGGCGGAAAGAGGAAGATGAGAAGAAAAATTAGAAATTTTTTCTTAGTATAGGAAATATGGGAAAAAGTTTTCCGATGGCTCTTGGGAGAAGCTCTCCGAGGCATCTTAGAAAACGTTTTTCGATGTTGCTTGGGTGAAGTTCTCCGAGGCATCTCGGATAAATTTTCAATGTCTCTCTTGAGAATCTCTCCAAGGAATCTTAGAAGGAAAAATAAGATCGAGCCGATGTGTCGAAAGATAGAGGAAGATCGAGCTGATGCATCAGAAGATAGAGGAATATCAAGCCGATGCATCGGAAGATAGAGGAAGATCAAGCCAATGTGTCAGAAGACAAAGGAAGATCGAGCTGATGCATCAGAAGACAAAGGAATATCGACCCGATGTGCATCAGAAGACAAATAAAGATCGAGCAGAAGCATCGGAAGGAGAAGAAAGATTGATATGATAAGGCATCGGAAGAGAAATGAGGACTCACCTGATAAGGCATCGGAAGAGTTGTCAACAAGTGACCCGATACATCAGATGGCTTGTTGGGAAGGGATCTGATAGGATGGAAAAATATGAGTTTTTCAGTAGGATTTTTCAGCAGATTTCAGCAGTTTTACAGCCACAAGGGGGAAATCCCTCTTGACCCCCGTCATCCCCCCCTAAGACCGTCGTTCTTGGTGAAAAGAAAATTATGTGTTTTGACAAAGTTTTCAATATAGTATTGTTCAAATGCAGGTAAGTAATTATGAATTCATAAGAGTGTTATGCATCTAACAGTTGTGTTTATTAACACATTGTGCAGAATTATAGTCACCTTTAGAGGAAGCATTCTGCATAGAGTAGTTTAAAAAAAAACATTCTTGGTTGAGCCAAGATGAGAATCGATGACATGAATGATGCAGAAGACCCCTATGAGTTCGAGGAAGATGCTATGGGAGAAAATGTCACAGTTGGAAATGACGAGACAAAGTCCATTGGGAGAATATTTCAAGATATTCCCCCAGATATTGCAACCACCATGAGGAGCCTAAGGGTGTCGTTGCAAAGTTGCAGAGAAGACAATGAAATTATGCTTAAGGCTCAAGAAGATCAAAATCAGATAAATGCAGCTATACTGTAGAGTTTGACAGACATCCAGGGACAAATAAAATCTGGGAATCACACAACTAATCCAGAAAGAAGCAGGAGTAGCGTAAGGGGAGATTCCTGTAAAAGGTCCCATGTCTCTAGGAGGGATTCCAGGGACAGAAGAAATACTCCAGAATGGACTACCATTGGGTCATCTGATTCTGAAAATCCCAGTGGGGATTCAAGCTCTCCATCTCGTAGGAATAAGAGGAGGAGACGTTACAAGAACAATTCATGAGATGAATTCAAAAAGGCAAGGCCTCCTATTTTTAATGGTGAGGTCAAGACTGGTCAAGAAGCTGAGGCTTGGCTTTTTAGGATGAGGAAGTATTTCCAAGTTCAAGACTACTCTGAAAATATGAAAGAAAGGGTATCTATATTCAATTTGACTGGAAGAGGATCCATATGGTGGGAACACCACCACTAGTAGAAAATGAGAAATTAATGACTAAAAAAATGACTAAAATCAGGCTATAAACGACTATTTTTGAGTCGGTGACTAATAGTAGCAAATTTCCACTATCTTATAGCTAGTCGTATTTCACTAGTCATTAATAGCTTGACTTAGTAGTCATTGATAGACAATGATTTAGTCATTGATAAATAATGCTTTAGTCATTGATAGTCAATGATGTAGTCATTGTTTTAGTCATTGATAGTTAATGATTTACTCATAGATTTAGTCACTGAACTAGTCATTGATTTAGTCACTGACTGCAACCATTAATGACCAAATATATGAATAAATAAACTACTAGATGTTAAAATATTAATGACTGAGCTAAATACAACTAAGATACGAGAAATTAACTACTAATAGTCGTATATATGCGAATTTAGTCATTTTTGTAGTCACAAATTTATGATAGGGCACGGAGGAATCGAACCACCAACCTGCTGCCTATAATTAGGCAGGTGCTCTACCATTGAGCTAGCACCCTTTAAGAAGTTGTTATTGCTTGACAATGATGATATTCAAACAAATTTATGATAGATATCAAGCTACAAACTACATAATTATTACTATTACAACTTACCAGTAACTAGTATTTATGATAAACTAATTCTTGAGAGCTATGTATAATTTTCCCTGTAACTAAAGCTAATAAAAATACTACAAATACTCTTACCAAAGATATTTAGTGATGATTACCTCTTCCCATTCTTCATCACTATCATTCTCATCATCGAAAGAAGAGTCATTCCTGAAAGGATTTCAAAGCCCAATGCCATCACTGCATCAAAAACAAAGAGTCATAAACAAAAATTTCCCTCTTGTCTACTGCAATATTAAGAATCCATGAGCTTCAAGGTGTTTCAGATGTTCCTCATCATGGGCTATCAAAATTAAAATACAACCTGTGGCTTTGATAATTAATAAACTTCAAATTCTGCAAAGTATATTCACCTTTTCTTTGAGAAGGTTCCATAATAAGCAGATCTATGGTTGTGATCAAATTGCAAAAGGTTTCTTCTCTTATTGTGAAGCCTATTTTATCTTTAAATCAAGTGATAAAAATTCTAAGAGCCAGGCAAATTCAGAAACTTATTGCTAATGGAGAATCGACGATTATCATTTGCAAAATTAGAGACTTGACTCCCTATGCATCGTAATGTCTTGCAAAAATGATCTCTGTTAAGTCAGTAAATTGTTCCTCAATTTTGGTTTGACTTCTTCAATTTTGGTTTGATTTTCATTTTATTTGAAGTAATTTTTTGTTTTAAGTCTCATTATTTGTTTCCTTTAGGGATTTTTTCTTTGGTTGTTAGATGATTTTTGAGCTTGCTTTTTATATATTTCTTTTATAGTTGAACCTTTAGATTTTAATGGGGTTTTTATAAAAAAAAAGTCACTATATCAAAATATTGAGTCACAAATGATTATTTTGAGCATACCAAGGCAAGATCACTACTCAAGCAGTTTTTTTAAACCTCCTACAAAATGTTTTAAAGCTAAAAAACAGCGAAAAATAGCACTAAAGATATTCTTGTAGCGCTGGAGCGAAAAATTACAAAGGGCGCACTACAAGAATATCGCGTCCCTCAATTTTTCTGATTTTCAAGCCAAATTTTGGCACGGGTTCAATTCATAGGTGACTAATTTCATGATTGAAGGGTGTTGCTACGTGTTATGTTAGTAATTATCATGCCGGCTGGTCTGATTCGTTTTGAGAAGAGATCGTTGGTCATCATTAACTGAACGCAGCTCAGCATGCCAACAAGCAGCGTGTAAAAAGAAGGCATATAGCCCTCTTGGTGTTCGGCAAATGATAATGTCATTAGTTAGCTTTTCTACTCCTTACGCTATATGGGGTTCTCATGACAGAAAGAGGGCCAGGGCAATAGATTATGACAGTTGTCTTTGCATGGTTCATTGGATGAAAAAGAGAATTCATTGAAGGATACCTCCAATGCAGATTTCCAGATTGCCTTTGCCGAAGATATAGTGTTTATCCCTTCAATCAGTTGTAGAATACTTTCAGGAAACCTATGGGTTTACTATACAGCATACTAGCTTGCCGTGTCTTCAAGTTGGAAACCAGCAAAGGCCAAACTATTTGCCCATGGAGGTTTGCAAAATAGTTGAGGGTCAATGCTACTCCAAACGATTGAATGAAAGGCAAATAACTGCATGGTTGAAAGTAACATGCCAGCATCCTAAAGACCGAGAAATGGACATTTTACAGACTGTTTATCACAATGCGTATCATGAGCATCCTTATGCAAAGGAATTTGGCATCAAAATTAGTGACAGACTTGCATCAGTTGAAGCTCGAATTTTGCCATCACCTTGGCTTAAGTATCATGATACTGGAAGGGAGAAAAATTGCTTGCTGCAGGTTGGGCAATGGAATATGATGAACAAGAAAATGGTGAATAGAGGAACAGTAAAATCCTGGCCTTGTGTGAACTTTTTTCGGAGTGTCCAGGACAGTGTTGCTCGTAGTTTTTATCATGAGTTGGCACAGATGTGTCAGATCTCTGGCATAATATTTAATCCAGAACCTGTCATTCATATCGATGGTGCATGGCCTAATCAAGTTGAGAGAGTACTGAAGACTGTGTATAAAGAAGTAATAAACAAACTTAAGGGAACAACCAGATGGAAGGAGTTGCAGATTAAGATTCTTCATTGCCCAAGAATTTAGGCAGAGTACTACCGCATTTAAAATTTAAATTTATACTCCAACAACATTAGGCATCAGAAGAGGTTGCTTAAGGTTTGAAAAACAATGGGTTCATGTACTACAGAAATGATACATTAAATCATAAATGTGTTGTTCAGGATGAGCATAGCACTGATATCAGGAAAGATAAAAATGGTTGATTTGGACTCTGTTAATGTGAAAGTTAATAGAACTATGTAGAATTTGAAATTGCATAAAAGAAGGTGCTTGCTATTATGCCATATTTCATGGAGAGGAAGGAAAGAACAATGGATGATATTATGCCTTTAAACATAGGAAACTATTTGAGTGAGCATTCTAGGAAACTTAATTCTCATGAACAGGAAATGGCTGAGCTTGTGTTCAAAACACAATTATCTACATGGACAGCACATAAGTTAAAGCAAGAGTGGTGCTCTGAGTTGGATAACTCTAGTAATTTTGATTCAACACTTGGTAATTGGAGAGATGAAGAGATCCCTTCTCAGGTGCCCAGGGAGAGCAGGTTATTGTCTCCTGCTAACACTCATAGATTTGAGATTTTACCAAATAGTGTCTTGGGAGAAGAATTTCAGTGTGTACATTGTGATGATGGAGAATCTCTGAGCTCTTCCCTAGAAACAGTTAGCGAAGACACTAACTATTCTTCAGTTTCTGAATTCAATGATGTCAGGTTACCACTGGAAGTAACTGCTATTAAACCTGATGCTGAGCATGTGTTAGAAACCCCTGTAGATGAAGGGAACCTTTGTATCAGCAGTGGAAGTGGTATACAAGAAATTGAAAACGACTGTGAGCATGATTCAATTAATGTTATTCATGGTACTGAGATTGCTGATAGCTTGCATTCTAATGCCACAACTGTAAGAGAATTGAATGAGAAGACACATAACTTTATAAGAGAAATTGTTGGACTTCCTTCCAAACTGATGAATTTTAATCAAAGGAACATCAATGCAATGGAGGCAATGCTTATCCCTATCGTTGAAAAGGAAGATGTAAATGAGATTAGAGAGATGATTTGCAAACTGCCCTTGTAGTGAACTTAGCAAAGCAGCTGCAAGATATATCATCTTACAATAATAGAATAAAATCTGAAGCTATATTTGTGCTTATGAAATTGGGTTCTTCCGGAGGTGAGCCATGTATCAGGAAAATACTCAAGTTCAATATTGTTCAGAACTTGATTTCTTTGATGTTTTGCAAGTCACCAGAATTTCAAAGATATAGCTTACATAGCGCTTCATCAGCTGATACTTGGAGAAAGAGAAAAATGCTTTTCAACAGGGTATTTGGCACAAAATTCTGCTCTATTTTTTCCTGTTTTGAGTGATTGAAGTCAAATGCATACCACAAGATGATGGAGAGGAATTTTTGAAAACAAAAGGAGGTTTTTGTTCCTAAGATACCCATGTACAAAAAATTTCTCAGTTTT
Source organism: Pseudotsuga menziesii (assembly GCA_001517045.1). Lineage (NCBI taxonomy): Eukaryota > Viridiplantae > Streptophyta > Pinopsida > Pinales > Pinaceae > Pseudotsuga > Pseudotsuga menziesii. The sequence continues at coordinate 132,078 of LPNX010485631.1, forward strand.
GCAACAACTGTCAAGGTTTGAAAGATCCAATTTAATCTTTGCAGCCTATTTTTCAGGGTTTTTAAATATTTAATATTTTCCTGTTTTAGTGTTAATTTTGCGGGGAATATTATGATCAATTGGAGATGAATTTTTTAAAAAACAGAGAGGTTTTTGTCCATCATAGACCCATATACAAAAAACTCTCTCAGTGTTTACACAGGTGTCACCAATTGAGATATATGGAAGATTCTTTGACACCTATTTTCCAGAAATTCGCCATATTTGCCAGGAATCCGATTTGCTATTTTTAGTCAATTAGTTGAGTTAGTTAGTTAATGTAACTGCTGGGTAGTTTCAATTTCGACCTAATGAAAGGGAAATAGAACCACTTCTTTGTAATTATAAAATAGGGATAGAAAGACATTGTTAGGGTTCTGATTTTTGGGAGCATCAGGAGGTTTACAAGACTGTTTTGTCTGCAAACTTGTTCAGAGATAAGTACTGTAACTCTTATAAGCATTTGCTAATGAAACTATGAGATATACATGACCTTTATCCTTCAGTTGTTTGTATTGGATTCATTTTTATTCTTGTCTAGTTGCTTAAATTGACAGATTCAATGCTGGTTAATGTGTGTTTGCTGGTAATGCCTGTTGTTTATGTATGAACCTTAATGCTGTTTCTGATTGGATCTTGTTATATATGTTATGCATCTTTATTAGTTTATGTTTATGATTTAGTTGTTACTTTTCTTCTGAATGTATTCCCTGACTGTTCTTGAAGCTTACAACCATTTAAATCATACCAAAAACCCTAAACTTTGTTTTATTTATTGAGTTTTACTCTTGAGATTGTGTTGGCTTGTTCCCCTAGCCTTAGGAACAATTTCTGGCACAAACAATCTCTATACCTAGAATTCAAAGAATTGCAGTATCTTGACTTGGGGAATTGCAAATATTGCAAGTATTTTGACTTGGGGAATTGAAAGTATTGCAAGTATTTAGCATTCAATCGTTTACTGTTTCAAAGGTACCATTTTGTATGGAGGAGTTATGCTTTGTGAATCATTATTCCTTGGCTATAAGGGCACCTAATAGTGGATTCAATAATTAAAAAGTCACGTTGCAAATATAAAGAGAAATACCCTGCTCCTACAACATTGCGTCTTTAGAGAAACCTTTAAAGGGTTGTATATTTGTCTTCTAGGTGATGATACCAGTTATTTGAAAGGCAGGACAACTAGTTAAGCATGAATTAAACTTGAAAAACTTGCAAACTATTAGGTATAACAAAATATATATCAGCTTTGTGTTGAGATGTATAGGATCTGAAACAGCTTCCATGATGATTGGACAACAGTTGACAGAGAGAAATAACCATTGATAAGAACTAAAATTTCCATAGAATGTATGGTCACCTAAAATAAGACTACACTAAAATTTAGATTCTAGTAAGCTTTTGAGATTGACTAAACCTATAAAAAAGGTTGGAGAGACTAGTATTCTACAGTGTTCTTATAATGCACAGTTGCATAAAAGGCATATTCTTATCAAGATTTATGACTTTCAAAATGAAGGAATTTACTTGACCATGAAATGCACATTTATGATGAAGCAAAGGATAGAGAAAATCATGATGAGGTTCATATTCCCCATTTGAACTGCCTACAAGAAACTATTTCTTCGTAAGGGTAATAAAGCATGCCTCCATACTGCTTGAGTGGAATGTGAAAGTGCCTTGCCCTGATTATCTAATTATGAATTAGTTTTAAGTTCCAATTCCCTTTAGGCCATATGGCATGTTTACGCCTTCCACTCTAACTCCCCACGTGGGATGCGTTGCTTCTTCAATGGAATATAAGAGCCTCACTAAGACCTGGGTCTCGTATTTTGGTGTGGAGTTATATTTACAAGTACAAAGTTCAAGGTTCATAAAGAATTGTTCAAAACCTACCATTAGTACAACATTATAACATAGGGTATGTTTTTGAGGGAGGATAGAGGCAGGGCAGAGCAGACAATAAGAGTAAGAGAGGGTCTGACCTAGCTAATTTAAAGAAAAAAAATCTAAATCTTTGCTGAATTAGAGATTGAATAGTCTCTTAGTAAGGGGTAATGTGTTGGTGAGTGAGTGTAGCGCTAAGGCCTTATATTTCTTTTCTCTTAGGCACCGATTATGGAAGTGATGCTAAGAAGTCCCCAAGATGGCCAAGGGATATCTGACAATCCTACACGACATTGGTAATGTCCTGGTGCAACTTAGGGACATCCCCTGTGTAGTGTTAGATCTTAAAAGATAGGCTCATCTGAAAATGGTTATCTCTTGTATTTAGATCCATAAAAATAAGTCTATATCCATAGATAACAAACTTGGAAAAATACAAAGGCTTAAAATGGCTGGATAAAAGGAAACAAAAGCTGTAAATTCCATATTAGCAAGAGGTAAAACACAATTATTAAAAGAAAATTACTAATATCTAACAACAAAAGAAGACAAAACTCAGCCTTAGCCTCTGAAGGAACCAAAAATGTGCTTCCCTTTGAAGTACTCTAAAATCCTTGCACCTTTGGGCCAGAAGCATTATTAGATAGTCCATTAATATTCAATAGTTCATGTCCATTTGTGCTTTCCAAAACATCTTGTCCATTTGCCCACTCCCTATGCAATTGCCTAGACGATGCCAAATTGGCAGTGGAATAATGGCTTGATCTTTCTCTAGAACCTTCTGACCTTGCAAATAAAAATCTTGACTGCTTATTATTCTGAGACTTCCATGAACTTGATATTTCCTTTAACAGCCCATTGCATTTATCAGTCTCGACAAGGAGCAAATTTGCTAAATTATGAGGACTATTTAATACACCATCATTTGAATCAAAATTCAAAGACAATATGTTTGAAATTATACTGTTTTCTCCAACATCTGAGCCATTCATATAAACTTCTGGGCCAAAGATATTTTAATGATGTACATTGACTTATGATATTAAAACCCCCGATGGCTACAAACAAAGGAGGATGAAAAATAGATGGAAGGCTATGATTCCACAAGTGAAGGAAGTTAAATCGGGCTAAGGGGAGAGTACCTTAGTAAGTTATTTAACTTAAGTCCTTAGCCTTAATTTTAAACCTTAGTTAGTGAATTTATCCAAAATCCCTAACCCAGTGAGTATGGGAGTTGATTTATTTAATCATTGTTTATCAACCTAATCTTGGGGGATTAAAAGGAATCTTGGGGGATTAAAAGGGGGAAACATGGGATACTCATGAAGATAGCATGGAGGTTTCTCAACATGCAAATATAACATTTGCAATTTGAGCTTAGAGGGGGTTTTAGCCATCATTTCTTGTTGGTACCAAAATTGGTGAAAAAGGGGAAGGACAGTTACCTTATGAACTATATTTTCATGCATGTTGATGCAATTGCATAGGAAATTGATAATAATGGTTGTTGGGTTTGTTAGAAGAGAAAAGTTAGCCCATGGCAGAGAATCCCTAAAGTCCCAATAGTGAGATTCCCTGGCCGGCTTATGCTAAAGCACTGAAAGGAATTGGGATAACTTGAGAGACTTGCTTGCAGAGAAGCAGATCCCATTCCCAATGTTGTGCATAGTGAGGGGGGAGTGTGTTGTTTGATAGGGATAGTAGTAGATAGTGTTTTGGCACCAAAGAGTTTTCTGAGTTGTGGGTTGAGCAAAACACCCTAGGATCTTCACCATTGTGGAATGATAGCCTCAACTTGAATGTGGCCTTTGCCATAAAAAGATTTAAGTGTGATAGATTGCCCCAAGGTTAGGAGGAAAGTCCTTCATTTGCAACCAGTTGCAGGAATATTTCCATAAAGATAAGTGTTTTGAATGTCTTGAAATGGCATGTTTTATAGTTTTGTTATGCATTTGATTATGTTCAGAATTGTCACTTGTGTGTGTGTGTGAATTTAAATTATCATAATTATGGATGTATGCATGGTAGGTCTTCATCCATGTTATAGATTGAAAAGTAAATAATTAAGGTTGTTGTAGTTTCCTTTCGCTATTAGTATCTACACTTAACTATTAAAAATGATGTTGGTATCAGATGACAAATTCTACTGTAGAATTAAGGTACCACATAGGATTTACAATGGGCAGAGGTTATTGGGTACATGGAAAGAATAGTTTGTTTATGATCCTATTATTTATGAATCACTCCTATGTTCTCAATCATAATCTATCTACGTGAGAAACCTCTACAAAAACTCTTTAAAATAGATAACCCAAACTTACTACCTGGTACCTAATACTATACAATGACTAACATAAGTCCAATCCACCATTGGGCTATGATGTATTACTCTAATCATATTTCCTACATCCCCCTTAGTACAGACATAGTCCAAGATGTGGTAGAGAGAAGCTTTTGCAGTTGAAAATACCGTCTATATTTGCGGTAGGTAGGCTGAAATTTTTAGCCAACATTGACTCTCATTCGGTTGTAGAGTCAATGGTCAAACATGTTAACATATATGCCTTTTTTTGTTAGGTTATTTGAAATGGTTAACATAGAAAACATAAACATATGCTTGTTTTCAAGCAAACATGCTTGTGAGTCTGACTTTGAAACAACAAGGGCTACAAAATGCATTTTGTATTGAATTGGAGCCTTCAAGGAAAAAAACTAATTTTGGTATATATATGAATGAAAATCCTTTTTGGAAACATAGATATGTAGGAAATATCTCTAACCAATGGAAAAGTCAGCATAAGACCCAGCTCATATATAGTATATGACGTTTGACTCCAATCATTTTGCAATATGCATTTATTATAACATGTGTACATACCAAAAAGTCATGAGTTATTTCTACATATCCAAGAAATTGCATGGGAAGGGAAGAAATTACCATTGGCATAATGATAAGAAACTCCAGAGATCTTACAATGCACTGATGCACCTTCTAGATCCTCTGCAGATATTTCTTCTCCAGTTGCAGCCTACCACAAGTATTACTCTTTAGGATGAAGATAAGTTAAAACCCAATAGAAATGCCTCACATTACAAGACTTGATAAATCAGATAATTCTTGTATAACAACAAATGTGAACATCAGATGATATAGTGACAAACCTTGACAAAAGGAGGTCCAGCTAAAAAAATAGTGCCATTGCCTTTGACAAGAACACTTTCATATGCCATTACAGGAATATAAGCTCCTCCAGCAGTGCAAGAACCTAATACCAAAGAAATCTATGGAATTCCTGTAGTTGACATCAGTGACTGATTGTAAAATATTCTTCCCAAATTCTCTCTGTCAGGAAAGACTTCTGCTTGTCTTGGAAGATTAGCACCACCACTATCAACAAGATATATGAAAGGTAGATTGCACTGTGTAGCAATTTCTTGTGCACAAAGATGCTTCTTAACAGTAATAGGATAATAATTCCCACCTTTGACAGTAGGGTTATTGGCTACAAACAAACACAACTGTCTATTAAATGGTCCTATTCCTGTCACAATTCCTCCAGAGGGTAATGGCTCCTCATACAACTCATGTCCTGCAAGCTTTATAATGTGATTGTGTTAGAAATGGAACCTTTTCCTTCAAACCCAAGTGTCTTTGAACTGATTACAAAATTTTTGAAACAAAATGACAACTGTCCAACAAACCAATGAACCTAGCATCAAATATTCTTGACATGAAACTTCTTGAAAAGAATGTGTTTGTGCTCTATATCAAAATCCTTCAAAATTCCATAAAACAAAACCAGAGTCTAGAAGAGAAATGCCCGTACTCAATTATGGTTTCAATGTGTAAATCTGATTAACGAATAATGGACTAGAAATAGAAGAAATAAAGTATGAAGGATTTCAAAGATGCACTTTCCATTCAGGAGGTTGTATAGACAATTAAATCCAACAGTTGTGTGACTTATGAGGGCCAAGAACCAAGGGATTTCAACTAAAGTTTTCCCACTCTTAAGGATTTATCTCTACAAGACAGGAATGGCTTAATAGTTTCCCAAGCTTACAAAATACTCTAGGAACTGAAAGCCATTTTGATATCAAAAGTTTCACAAGATTACAAAATACTCTTGTGAAGCTCAAGGTTGAATTGAATATCCAGAGTTACAGTATTTGATATGTTACTCATTTATGTCAATTCAAAATATGGATCCTTAAGTTTCATCAAGTAGTATTTAGATGGATATTTACTAATCTCCATATTCAATGCAGCCTTAGACACACATACACATGGATCACCTCCACCCCATCCTGGGATTATGGATTAAATCATCCTCACCCAAGACGTAGAATGCATCTCTTATCAAAGCCAAAATTTTCAAAATAAATTAAAAAAAGAGGGAATTCAACAGTACCAATGATTTTTTAAATCTAAAAAATACAGAGTACAAAAGAGTTTCTATAGTTTCACAGAGCAAATTCAAATATTTAAGTGTGATAGATTGCCCCAAGGTTAGGAGGCTGTCCTTCATTTGCAACCAGTTGCAAGAATATTTCCCTAAAGATAAGTGTTTTGAATGTCTTGAAATGCCATGTTTTATAGTTCTGTTATGCATTTGATTATTTTCAAAATTGTCACTTGTGTGTGTGTGAAATTAAATTATCATAATTATGGATGTATGCATGGTAGGTCTTCATCCATGTCATAAGATTGAAAAATAAATAATTAAGGTTGTTGTAGTTTCCTTTTGCTATTAGTATCTACAATTAACTATTAAAAATGATATTGGTATCAGATGACAAATTCTACTGTAGAATCAACGCACCACATAGGCTTTACAATGGGCAGAGGTTATTGGGTACATGGCAAGAATAGTTTGGTTATGATCCTATTATTTATGAATCGCTCCTATGTTCTCAATCATAATCTATCTACGTGAGAAACCTCTACAACAACTCTTTAAAATAGATAACCCAAACTTACTACCTGTTACCTAATACTATACAATGACTAACATAAGTCCAATCCATCATTGGACTATGATGTATTACTCTAATCATATTTCCTACATCCCCCTTAGTACATACATAGTTCAAGATGTGGTAGAGAGAATCTTTTTGTAGTTGAAAATAGCCTCTATATCTGTGGTAGGTAGGCTGAAATTTTTAGCCAACATTGACTCTCATTCGGTTATAGAGTCAATGGTCAAACATGTAAACATATATGCATTTTTTTGTTAGGTTATTTGAAATGGTTAACATAGAAAACATAAACATATGCTTGTTTTAAAGCAAACATGGTTGTGAGTCTGACCCTGAAAGAACAAGGGCTGCAAAATGCATTTTGTATTGAATTGGAGCCTTCAAGGAAAAAAACTAATTTTGGTATATATCCGCATGAAAATCCTTTCTGGAAACATAGATATGTAGGAAATATCTCTAACCAATGGCAAAGTCAGCATAAGACCCAACTCATATATAGTATATGACATTTGACTCCAATCATTTTGCAATATGCATTTATTATAACATGTGTACATACCAAAAAGTCACGCGTTCTTTCTACATATCCAAGAAATTGCATGGGAAGGGAAGAAATTACCATTGGCATAATGATAAGAAACTCCAGAGATCTTACAATGCACTGATGCACCTCCTAGATCCTCTGCAGATATTTCTTCTCCAGTTGTAGCCTACCACAAGTATTACTCTTTAGGATGAACATAAGTTAAAACCCAATAGAAATGCCTCACATTACAAGACTTGATAAATCAGATAATTCTTGTATAACAACAAACGTGAACATCATATGATATAGTGAATTTAGACAAACCTTGACAAGAGGAGGTCCAGCTAAAAAAATAGTGCCATTGCCTTTGACAAGAACACTTTCTTCTGCCATTGTAGGAATATAAGCTCCTCCAGTAGTGCAAGAACCTAATACCAAATAAATCTATGGAATTCTTGCAGCTAACATTAGTGACTGATTGTAAAATATTATTCCAAAATTCTCTCTATTGAGAAAGACTTCTACTTGTCTTGGAAAATTAGCACCACCACTGTCAACAAAATATATGCAAGGTAGATTGCACTGTGCAGCAATTTCTTGTGCACGAAGATGGTTCTTAACAGTAATAGGATAATAAGTCCCACCTTTGACGGTAGGGTCATTGGCTACAAACAAACACAACTATCTATTAACTGGCCCTATTCCTGTCACAATTCCTCCAGAGGGTAAGTGCTCCTCATACAACTCATGTCCTGCAAGCTTTATAATGTGATTGTGTTAGAAATGGAACCTTTTCCTTCAAACCCAAGTGTCTTTGAACTGATTACAAAATTTCCTTTAGAAATCCTAGGATGTCCATCTGTCCTTATCTCTTTTTTTGTCAACATGGGTTGGCTACAGCAGACAGTTGTGAACCTTTCAATCTTCCTGTCTCTTTTGCTCTGTTTTGGCTTCCTACATCTCTTGCTGTGAACCCTTCCTTTGCCTCCTTTCTGTATGGGGGTTATTCCTTCAAATTGTCCTTGAGCCCAAGTTAAATAAGACAATGAAAATAGAAAATAGAAAATCTACCCAAAGAATGGAATAAGATGAAATTGATGTGCAAGTCTATTGTCATTTGATTTGTTTTCCACGTCTAAGCAAAACAGGGAGAAATCACAGAAAGTCATAAAGTTAACCAATCAAGCATCAATTACCTTGAAGTCGTCAATCAGAGCAAAATTTGGAAAGAATGGTAAAATATCTTTAATCTTTAAAAGGCCATCTGTTTCCTTGAGAAATGCTATCGCCTTATGAATATTTTCCTGTTTTCCCCCTTCTCCTACTCAATAACATGTTTGGCAACCATAAGCCAGAGCTTCTTCCATAGGTCTTGATCATCTTCAACCTTGTCTGCCTCTGCCATTGCCAACTCTGGGTCCACCTGGGAAAGCATTTTGTCAAAATAAAGTATTTCACATGGTCCATCCATTAATATCACCCTCTAAACTCATTGGAAGATTAACTAATACTGAATACTGAATACTGAATGTGTTTTATCTGGATATCTAAATGTCAACATGTTAACTATAGTAAAATGCAAGTGTTCAAAACAAATGTTATGCTGAAATAGACTGAAAGCAAATGCATTTCAGCAATAATGAAATTCTAAGAAAGTAAAAAAAATAATGGTAGTAACAAAACATGAGTTTCTAGAGATATTCACATCAGCCTCTCATGATATAATGCAAATTTTTTTTCCAAAGGCATGGCCAATAAAGAACCTAGTAGTTGAGAAAACTAATTCTTGATCCAAAGTGAACATATTGATCTACTACGCATTACCACTAGATTGCTACTTTCCAGAGAGATCTGTGGATTGTGATAGATCATTTGCTAAAGACTGTCCCAGCATCCTTAGTTTGTTATTGTGCCATAGATTTACCTGGTGGAGATGGTGTTAGTTGTGCCAGTGCTATGATATATTTTACCCTTGTTAACACATGGAGATGTTTCTTTTATGCTTTATGTCCATGGGAAGTCTCTTTTATGCTTATAGTGTCTCATAGAAATTAAAATTCGTGTTCATTACTAAGGTGTATCATGATGTAATCATAATTCTCCCTTAGACAAGTGTATCATCCTAAAGGTCAAGTTGTATCTCTAGTGAATTAAGTAGGTGTTGCACTCATTTCATAAGATTTCACCTAGCTAGTTTTCCATGCCTTATCATTTCACGAGCCTTATCACCCATCTCTATCATTTTCCCCTTTGTGATTGATCTATCATATGTAATTCCTCAAGGTCTAAAAAATATTCCCATCTATGAATTTTGAAATGCCTAGAATCAAAGAAAAAAGAGTCAAAGTACTCAAAGTTGATGCTACTAAATCAAATTGTAAAGTACATGAGCCATGCCCCCTTGACAATAGTCTATTCCCTAAGTCCAATGGTTACCAAATCTAAATCGAAAGAAAAATGCACCAAGCAAAAAGAGAAATGAAATAAAGAGAACAAAAAATTTGATTTTCTGCGTTATGCTTTCCTTTATAAGCATTGATCATGTATGGTTTTAATGTTTCTATCCCTGAGCATCGTGCACTCATGTTCTCTTCGAAGAAAATTGACATCTCAATGCCACAATTAGGGACTAACAAAAACTACTTCACAAATATTGAGGGGCACCACATCACATTCAAACTTGTGAATGTAATTGGCTGAAATGGAAAACTTGAATTTGCATTGGTGGTTGATTTGCATTCGAACATCCTTTCGAAGCCATACCAATGGGTCAGGTTCAAGGTGTTTATCAATTTGAATCCCCAGTTGGTAGGGTGCAGGGTGTTTATCAATTTGCATCCCCAACTTTTGGAACAATACCTCAGAAATGATGTTATATTGGCTTCCCAAGTTAATAATGGCATTCACCACATATTTCCCGATCTGAATCCTCACATGGAAAATCTTCTCTTATTCTTCCGTGCTTGCCTTCTCCTTGCTTGGCTATTGTGTCTTTGTTGGAGGCTGAGAGTAAACCATGAGGGTTAACCTCTCATCTTCTTCATCTGCTCCTTCAATATGTTGTCCTTCCCTTTGGCTCAGCAAGGATCTTTGTTTCTTTGATCTAACTCCTATTTAAGCTTCCAAAATTCTTCTTCCCACTAATATTTGTTGCAAGAATTGCAATGAGGCCTACTGCTGCTCTTTGACTACATAGTGTTGGTAGTATTATTTCTTCCATCTTTTCGTTGTGGGGTTTCTTTCTTAGGGTTCCCATTTCTAGATGTTATTCTAGCTTTTGTTCCCTAACCTTGACGAATAAGGCCTTTTTGCTGGCATCATTGATTTCAAATAAACTAAGTTCTATTCGAGTATGGCAGTGAAGGCCTCCAAGATACTCCATCAGGGCCCCCTCATTTTCTTATGAAATATAATCATATTCAAAATAATAGCTTGCCATAGGAATTCAAATATACAGTCTTGGAAAGTATGTCTTTATGTTTGTCTGAAATAATGCAATTTGATCTGCTGCTCTTCCTCATATCCAATAGGATAGAATAGGATATGTTACCTTCTAGACCCGCACTTGCAAATATTCAAGTCTAACAGTAAAGATGCAAACATAGGGAAACTTGAAATTCCAGCTATTGTCACCTCAATGGACACTGCTCTCACGTTAGTCCATCTCTCTTATGGAACAAGGGAGATTCCCTGATTAGATTATTAAGTATGTCCTCAAAACCCTAAAACAATATTAGACTTATCAATACAAGGGTTTATGATATGCAATAGATCTACGGCGGTGAATTCAAGTAGATTAGTGCCTTATTCTTGGGCTTATAGAGTCAAAACTCTTCAATATATTGGTGATCATAGAACATATCAACCATCAAACATGCTATGAACAATTACACACATAGGGAATTTCTCCTTCAAATCAACTTATTATTAACTTAATCAAAGCTTACATTTTCTAGGGCTAAACTCTTATCCATAAAAAATGGCTCCCTTTAAATATATGAAATAAGTTGGAGATTATCCAAATGCAGGAAGAAGTGAGAAATAGTGCCCAAACTATGCATAGAACATAATCTTATCTAGGTATGCGGCCTCATAGCATTGGTTGTCTACGGAAATGCTTGGTCATAGCATTGGTTGTCTGCGGAAACCTTAAATATTCAAGGGAATTTGGTGGAAGAGTGAACTTCCTTTGTAAATCTTCTGAATCATAGTGCTATCACATTATCTGAAGATGAAGATCAAATCAAATGGACAAAGAACAGTGGTATAGGGGATTACACCGTCAAGTTAGGTTATGCATCCAGAATTGAAGAATATTTGGTGGAAGAAAGAGTTTGGTTGTGGAGAGCTATGGAAATTGGCATGCCTTTTTAAAACTAAAACTATTTTATGACTCGCTTTAGCAAAAAAAACTCTAACATGGGATAATGGCTAGCAGAGAAATTAGGAAGGGATTGATACATGCATTCTTTGTAAGACTAGTGCTAAGTCTGTAGACCATTGTTTGCGAACTACACATTTTCTTTGATTGTTTGGAAGGAGGTTACCCAAGCTCTAGTGGGTTTAACCAAATGGAACAAGATGTCTCTGGTTCACTGTCTCCTAGACTGGATAACAGATAAAGGCAGTTACTAACTTCTATTTACTTCCTTCTATGTTCATATATAGAATTTGGTGAACCAGGGGCCAGATTTCCTTCTAGTAATTGACCTTTACCCCTGTCCAGATAGCCCACAGGATCAAATTGGAAATGGATACCAACAAGATCATCCCAAAAAGGCAACTTGATAGAATCTTATTGATGCCAGGTATAGATCATGAAAAACCTTGGGGATTTTTTAATGGAACAAGTCAAAGGATCCCAGGTATATGTGATGTTGGGGCTGTCCTTTTGCTTAGATTCAAAACATTATTTTCGTTTAAAGTGCACTGCTGGGAAAGAAAATAGGGCAGAACTTTATGCTTTATGGGTTTTGTTAAAAGCTGCAGAGGAGAGAGGTTTGGAGCACTTCCAAGTCTTTGGTGACTCAAAACTCTTGAGTCATGAGAGATTGGGAAAATCAATAGTGCAACATTGGAAACCTAGGTCTAAATGCTATTATGAATCAAGCGAAGGAGGTAATTGCACGCCAGGTTGGTGACAAGGAATATGGTGAACTACACGCCAGAGTCAAGAATGACAAAGGTGGCATTTTGCCAAATTTGTCAACTGACAAAGATAATTTAGAGAAACTTCCAAGCAATTCACCAACAAAGATAATTTAGAGAAAAGTGAATGTAGCACTTTTCTCACTGGTGCAATTCTCTGAATGTAGCACTTTTCTCACTAGTGTAATTCCTCTTGAACTTGGAAAATTGAAAGTTCAAAATAATAGCAATTTCCAAGTTTCCATAGAACTAAAGAAGTGTGTCATAAATGAGTAAGTCACTTGATGATGTGAGAAAATGAGACCTACTTGAACCCTGGCTGTATTTGTCCCTTGTTGAGGTTGCCATACTGATCTATTGTAGCATAGCCTGTGTTGAGTTTTAATGCGGTCTTGTACCTCATTAGCCCATTATAGATTCATCAACATCGCACTTATATATTTAAGTTAGCCAATTTTTTGCATAAAATTTTCTCTTTCATGAATTTAGGTTATCATTTACTACAAGGATGCACAAGGATAATTCTAGCTTTATAGCAATCCTCTAGTACATATCTGTAACAAACTTTCACCCCTTCAAGATATGCAGTCCCCAAAGAGACGAAATTCGCTTGCAAGATTGTTAGGCATTAGCTAGCTGTTGGTTGTTCTTGGTTTCTTCTTATTTTCTAAATCCTTGTTTTTAGAATTCTTATTTTCATTATAGAAATGAGGTTCTTTGCAATGCATTCACTCTATTTATCTTCTGAATTTTTTATTTTAAAAGAGAACATTTTTGAAAATGAGGTTTTAAATGCATGGTTAACAGATCTTTATAGTTTTCAATTACAAATGGAACATTGGAACATGCTTACTCGTGGTACATGGTTATTTAAAAACGGCACACAACTATTCAATTGTGCCCATAATTATATTGTACTGGTTGTTACATGGTATTTCATCATGGTAAGACATAATAAATTATCCCTTAGGGTGATGTATTAAGTTGGAGAGAATTCTGAACATAGCATGATCATGGTGAAGTCCAGAAAGGTTATAGCACAAAATAATTTGTGGAAATAGTTAGCTCTAGTTATATGTGTGTATATTTTCTAATCTGGTTGGTGACACATTTGCTCTGGATTTTAATGTGTGTGTGTGTGTGATGTCTTACAAGTATTTACTACATGTCAAGGTAATAGAAATCTTGCTAGGTTATGAAATGAGCCGAGCTTATGTCTGAGAGGCTTCCAGACACTAGAATCTAGATAGGCATCTTCTGGTAACTATATGGTAAGGGAGGGGTGTCGCATATAACTTATATTTCAGTATATAAGCATTAGTGTTGACCATACAGTGCCAACCATTGGAGGAGAAGCATGGTGAGAAGTTTGGCCAGCAATACAATTTTCCTATAGGTGCAACAATGTGCAAGAAATGTTGGATTTAGTCATCTCATACCCTAGTTGGTTGGTAGGCATGCATACATGCCAACAATATAATTATCACTCTTTTCTTTGCACTTGTGTTTTCAGTCTGAAATAGGTCCTAACATAATAGAATGTAGAAGAAAACATTGCATGCATTTTTCTACATTGTTGTGAAACTCGCATCTCGTTCTTGTCAATCCAGGGAAAATATGTCACAAAACTACTCTTGGAATCATATGGGAAATAGGAATGCTTGTCTAAAGAAATTTACAACATATAACTTTTCACTTGCATCTTTGGATCACATCAGTGTGTATGACCTTAAAATAAGTACAATCCAGTATTTTATCCTACGTTTGGATTGTTTTTTACCATCTATTCCTCTTCAAGATTCATGTTGTGTACGTATCTTTAAAACATTTTAATCCAATCATGAGGCCAACTTCCATACCAGTTTCTAAGGAATTCATATAAAAGATGCAGAAATGAAACTGCAGCTGTTGACATTAAAAACATACAAAATAATGATCTTTGCTAACCTAGAATTTGGTGAAAAAAACTCCTTAAACCTAGAATTTTGAAATACATGACTCCTTATGCTAAGATGACAATACCCAGAAATCATACACAATTATGGGGGAAAAGCCACCATTACCATTTAAATAAGAGAAAGAAAACTATATAAAAATCCATTTTAATTGAACTGGTCTGCAAACACTTTAATCATTCAAAAAATAATCTACATTCATTGTAGAATCTTATAGAAGAATTGGTTAAACTTACATATCAGGATTCTAGGAAATCTTTTCAATAAAGTCTGCTTTGTGTGGATACAATGAACCAATAATTATTTCGACCACAACATATGTGCCCACATTGAAGTAAGGCCTATGTGATGTAATGTTGCACAACCCTCTCCAGCCATTTGATGGTTGTCCATTATGTTCACCACCTACATCAGGCAGAGCAGATGGACCTGCTCTACATAAAGTTCCATGCATCATTTACCACTTTGCAGGATGTAAGTTCCTAATAATGTAGCCCATAGAATTGCGAAAAATCATAAGTATTCACCTATAGTGAGCTCAACAAATAACAGTTCATCATGTTAGAGTAGAATGTTAGCAGTAAACCGTTTCAGTGCAAAACCATTACAATACAGTCCATGGAAAATCAGAGATTCCTGAGGAGATAATGTTAATTTTCACTCCATGTATGTGACACAATGTCCCTAAGATAAAAATGGAAAAAAAGACTAAGATTATTTAAGATGTAGATGTAACCATAAGAATAGTAGGCATAGGTCATATTACACCTCAAAATGCATGCACATGCATTTGGAGGCATTATTTCCAGCAATGCAAATTTGTGTGAGCTTGCTGGCCTACCTCAGCAGCTAAGGCAACACATTAGGGACTGTTTTGACATTTTATTGTGCATACTTTGCAGACAGATTTTGAGCAACATTTGGAAAAATCAGATCCTGTAGAGCCTGCTGTATAGGGATACGAATGAAGGAATTCTGTAGACATGCTGTCCCTATTATAGAAGTCATATGAAGACCAGCCTATGCAGAGAAGCAATGAAGCTTTTTTAGGTGATCTAATGTGAGGATTTGGCTGCATCCTGGATATCTGCAAATAAATAATGGTGAGAGCTCATCCTCTTGGAATAAGAGGGACAATGTATTTTGTGTAGGGTGCATGTCAACATCTACAGTCCCAAAGTTGAATTTGAAAAACTGCCCTATTGTATTCAAGATGAGGCTGCAATACAAGAGGTTTTTTAGGAGGCTTGCAGTGAAATTTTTCTAGGGTATTGTCTGCTTTCGCTCCATTTTATAACTATCTTTCAATCTCCATCAACCAGATGCAACCACAAACTATGTAGGTGTTCTAATGAAACTAATTTGTCCAAATAAAAGCACGAAATTGCGTCGTTGAATAAAATGGGGCACACTGACTATTATTTCATCACCTATATTCCTCTAGTTTGGATGGCCATTTGTGCTCCTCTCGTATGGAAAGAGGCAAAAAGTGGTGGAAAAAGTAATCCCCCCAGTCAAGAATTGCACCTTTTTGCACACCAATTCGACTGCCATATCCAACATAAGTTAGAGGATCATTTGTGTGCTTCTGCTTCTCCTCTAATGGAAGATCAAAGAACTCTCTCGATACCTCATGTCCGACCATGAGAAGCTCTGGAGAAACTCCATGATTTATCAGTTGGAAGCATCCCCAGTCTCTACATGCATCTAATATTTCCTCCACAGTCTTTCTCCGTCGTTCGTCACAGAGACTGGAGATATCTATGATGGGTATCTCCTCTTCCACAAGATTCTGTTTTGAAGGTTTCTCGTCATCAGGTCTCATGTATCTCAAAGGCACACAATTAATGTCGCTCTCTACAAGACACTAGACACTCTGGATTGGTTCATGCCATTCCATTGGAAAACAACTTGAAAAAGCTATCCACTGCTAAATTAAGACAATTGCTAGCAGATTTCTCGTACAGTTTTCACTTCCTAGCCATCGGAGCATATATAATGTATATATACCTTAACCTTCATGGGAAAAAAATTAGTATATTTATCCAAATAAACACAAACAATGTGTAAAGAGTTGAAGCTATTGGGGAAATAATCCACTCAAGAAAACAAATTTATATTTATATTTTTTTTAAGACAAAGAGTTAAGCGAAGTATTGGACAAGAAATAAAAAAAAAAAGCTTCTTGCAATAAGCTCTTGAACAATACCACAATCTTTTGGAATGTTTGAAGGTTTGCAGATGCTTGTTCTGTATAATAATTCCCTTGAAGGAATTCTTCCTAGAGACCTGATTCATTTGGAAAACCTGACTAATGTCAATTTCTAGAACAACAAATTGAATGGAAGCATAATTCCTCTTTGTGGTTCAAGTTTTATCAAAACATTGGACTTGACAAATAATAGTTTTTTTCACGGGAAATCCTGTCCCAATTGGTTGATTCCAGTTGATTCCAGAGGTTTAAGCCGTCATCGACTAGGTAGGAATGGCTTGAACAACAACATTCCTAAAGAGATTGGCCAGATGCTGTAGCTAAATCTGTTGGACTTATCTTGGAATAAGCTCACTAGTGGGTTACCTGCAGAACTTGCTAAGTGCACGCATCTGAGTCATCTGGATATGAATAATAATCATTTCTCTGGACCTATCCCTGGATGGTTTGGTGATTTTTGCAGGCTTGGAGAGCTAAAACTCTCCTTCAATGAATTTAATGGAACAATTACATTCCGACTTGGGAATTGTACCAGTTTACTCACTCTTGCTCTTGACAATAATAAGCTTTGGGGTAGTTTACCAAGGTAGGTGGGGAACCTTGTTTCCTTGAATGTTCTCTATTTGCAGAAGAATAACTTTTCTGGACTAATCCCTTCTTTTATAAAAAACTGTGAAAAACTTTATGACTTGAGGCTCTCATACAATTCTTTGAGAGGATCAATTCCAGTGGAGATTGGAAATATTGGTAATCTACAAGTCATGCTAGACTTGAGTGGTAATTTTTTGTCTGGAAGTATTTTTTGTGGTAATTAATTGAGAAAAATATCTACAAGGGATGTCTACTTTGATGAGATCATTGTAAGAAGATTATTCATTTGGGCTGACTGATAGCACTGAAATGTTTTAGGTATCATTTGGTGTGGAACTGATCTTGGCATTATAGTCTCATCACTTGCCACAACTGCCAACTGTATATGTTTATGGCCTCACAGTCAAATTTCTTGGAGCAGAAGAAGATATTCTACTAATATTGTTCCTCACATAACCTGTTTAGTTTCATTTAGCATTTCAAGTGGGAGAAGCTATTTAGTTTTTGAGGACCCCTAGGACCAGACATATGGGAAAACAACATTAAAGCAAGCTACTCAAACTTCAAATTGTCTACAACACCTCCCAAATTGCATACCCCTCAGCTGCAAGCTAGTACCACACAGTCAACTTGAATAGCAGAGATGAATTACAAACTAGTACCACACTACTTGGACAGTAAATAGGGAGTGCGCCCCTCTCATGGAATCAATATTTGTGGCAACTGTGTATTGTACTAGAGCGTCCTCACAAAAATGGTGTTTTCAACATGGATGCCCATTCTACATATGTCATTCTACTTGGACCTGGGACAACTATGTAGGGGTTCAATGGGGTGGGTATTAGGTGGGACGTGGCTAAGAAAGCAAAGCTGTGGGTTCCAGTTCTAGGTCCAGATCAATTTGCAGGTGGTCGGTTGGATCGACACAACTTGAGACCCACGAGCTAGTAATGTGTCACATAGACGAGCGGGCACACAAGATGAGGTGATGTTGGTAGTTTATTTGATGCTAAGGGTCAATGTCAATGCCTGGGCTAAATGATAAAAATTCCCAGTAAAAAGAAACTTATCAGCGATTTTAACCTAGCTACCTACTCTTCAGGAAAAATTTACCAATTTGCACTAAACCAAGAAACTTTCAGTATTATAATCGGGCAAAATTTATCAATTCACATTGAACCAAGAAACTTAGCAGGGATTTTGAAAGGAAAGAAGGAGATGTTGACTCTAGAGCTGCAAAATTCATGGCTCGTCTCTTCACGAGCCTCCAAGTTCTCTCCAGTGTTGTTTTATCTTGGCAGCGATGGTAATATTGAAATTGTAAACCATCAACCACGGTAAATATCCATACCAATCTCCTCAATGATATCACAGTTTGGACAGACTATTTGGTGCCAACAAGCTGAGTAGTCATTAATGGAATTAGAGGATGAAATCTCCATGGGGTTCAGGAAAATCTTCCATCATGCCCTAACAGAGGTGGGTGGAGAGTTGGGTGGCAGAATAGATTTTTTTGTTTTATTTTTATTATTTTATTATATAAATTATGTTAATTGGTTATATATTATATTTTTTTAATAATTATCGTATAAGTTGTTTAGTTTTATAAATGGAGTAGTCTACGGAGTCGACGATTTGGCCCAGAAGCTAATCGTAGTCGCCACTCCTCAGCCAAATCATCAACTCCGACCGGTACCAAAATCTGATCAATACTCTTCGGGAAGACGACTGACGACAACCACAGATGAGGGCCCTGCATCCCCTCGAGAACTGGCCATTCGAATGTGCCTCCATGTAGACTTACCAAATGCATCCAATGCATGGCCAAAAAAACACATCAACTTCAGATCTGTGAGTTGAAATTATCATTCGATCCCTGCTCTACAATGACATTTGCAACAAGTAAACCTCCTTGCAAATTTTAATCACTTCTTCTAATGTCTGCTTCAATTTTCCTTTGGAGCATGTGAGGAATGTTGATGTGAAAAAACCAGTGACCTTTGCAAATAGTGGAATTGCAGGAGGGTGCTCATGCTTTTCTCAGGATGAAACGTCAAAATGCATATGGTTATGAGCACATAGGCTAGAGATGGTGATAATTGTGAATATAAAGTAGAAGCAGTAACTCTGGCAGCATTGAGACCTGTAAAAATCCATAACAACTGTTATTGATTGGAGTGATGAACATGATCGGAGTGACAAGAACCATACCTTTGAAGCGCTTTGAATGGTCACTGCGAGATCCTGAACCAACCTATCATCTAAAAAAATAGGGTATCAAGTGTAAAAAACATTGGAGCAGGGGTCGAACGATACCTTCAGCCCACAGATCCAAAGTGAACGTGTTTTTTTTCCATGCATTGGATGCATTTGGTAAGTGTACGTGGAGAAGGTGCATTCAAATGGACGGTTCTCGAGGGGATGTATGACTATGGTTCTTCTAGCTAGGTATCGGTATGGTATTGGTTCTAGTACCTAATTCGTAATTGACGTAGGAACCTAATTTCCTTTTGGAACGCGCTTAGTGGGGTTTGCTTCAATGGTGTAGCAGGGATAAAGATGGTAAAGAGAAAATTCGTGCAATTCGTTTGGTGGATCTCTAAAGATCGAGGTGCATGGCACCAATATTACTAATAGAAGCTGTTACAGTTTACAAAGTTTAATTTACACTTCATTGTCAAATTTGCAATTTTTCATGACACAATAAAAAATGACTAACATAAATGACTAATTCATATTCTTCTAGATAGTTATTTTTTATGCCGTGATTAAATTAGTCATTTATCTTAGTCATTTTTAATTTTGTCACTTATTATCTAGTCATATTTGTTAACTGGTGACAAAATTAGTCGTTAATTTTAGTCATTTATAGTTGGATCAATCAAAATTGCTCATATTTAGTAGTAAATCACTTGAAAACCCTATGGTGACTAGAATTTTTAGTCACCTAGTAGCTAATTCCTCATTTTGTACTAGTGCATAGACAAGTAAAGAAGGTTAATGAAAGAAGAATTGTGTGGAAACAATTCAAGAAGTATTTCAAGCAGAAGTACCTCTCTGACAGGTACTATGATGATAAGATTAAAGAATTCCATGAGGTGAGATTGGGACAACAGACCATGGAAGTGTATGCAAATAAGTTCTTCGAGCTATTGAGGTATGTTAGGTACATCAAAGATGAGAAGGTGAATATCCAACATTTCCTGAGTGGCTTGCCTCAGTAATAGGAAGTATTGGTGGTTTACCCAATTGGGGTTCCAAAGATAAAATATGTTTTTTATGTATCTTGTTGATTATCTGTTTTGATTAAAGTTTAAATAGTGGTTAAAATGGAAAAAATTTAACAATACTGACTCACCCCCCCTCTCAGTATTGACCAGCTATCAACAATTGGTATCAGAGCAAGATCCTTCACTAACAGTTTAACCACTAGAAGTAAGATCCTATTAAAAATCACTATGGATCAACAAGAAGAGATTTACACAGAAAATGGATCTCCAATAATTGGAAAAGAAGAATACATATTTTGGAGAACAATAATGAAAAGTTATCCGAAGGTAGTGGAACCTGGTGTATGGAATGCAGAGATCACTGATTACATCCCACCAAAGAGAATAAGGACTCTAGCTCAAAAGAAAGCCAAGAAAAATAATGCAAATGAAATAGAGGCCATATTAGATGGAATATCTGAATCTATCAAAAGAAATATTGGACCATGTTTCTCAGCCAAGGAACTCTGGGTAAAATTGGAAAATATTTATTCAAATGAAGAGATAACACAAACAAACCTTTCTATTTGCAAGTATGATAGTGAAGATATAACTAAACATGAATAAAATCTATTCATAGGGACAATAACTCAAACTTCAGAAGATAATTTAGATATGGAAAGAGAGGTGGAATTAGAAACATAACTCCTAAGCGCCTTTGAAGAATTGAGAAAAAGAAGGAGGGAGAACAAATCTTTGAAAGAAAATTTTTTAGAGTATCAAAGAGAGAATAAGTCAAGACCCTCCAAGAAGAATTGTACATTGCAAGACACCAAATGATGGCCAGCATGGAAGAGGCTGAGAGCCTAAAAAGGGAAGTTACTAACTTCAAGAAAGAAGTAAAGATGTTGGAATACGACATGGAAGAGGATGAGAGATTAAGAGAAGAAGTTAATTTTCTCAGGAAGAATATTGATGGGGAAACTATTAAAACAAACATTGAGAACAGTTCAAAAATTTTATATGACATCTTGAGGAGCCAGAAACCATCAAATGATAAAATTGTTTTAGGGTATGACAATGAAAGGAAGAAAAAATGTTCCTCCTTCACTAACCGAGAAAGAAGTAATAGAACAGGTTGTGCTAATGTACTAAAGAGTCCAATTAAGAATAGTCAAAATTATTCCCCCTCATCACATTATAATGACAGAACTAGAATGATACTTAAAAGACCAAGAACAAGCAGGGTCCACCAAATATTTCTTGGTCATTGTTATACATGTTATAATTTTGGACATATGGCTAGAGAATGTAAGCTAAGGAAAAATTCTTCAATAAAAATCCAAGAACAAATGAAGGGATGGAAGAGGATGGAAGCTGTGAATCAAAAAAGTCAAATATTTCTCAAATATGAAGGAAGTTTCCATGGATATTGTCACTACTGTCACAAGTTTGGTCACAAGGCTATTGATTGCATAAAGAAGAGAAAATATATAAGTAAGGAATCCAAGAAAGAAGCAAGGTCAGTAAGCAGGGTACCTCATGGGAATATTTGGAGAAGAAAGGACGACTCCAAAAATATAGAAGAAACAAAGATTTCAAGCATCAAAGAAGTTTCCTAAGATGACGAGGAGCATAATAGTGTTGTAGATAAGAATGGCATCCCTTATGTAATTTGGTTGAGTGTATAATTTAGGTCGACTCTTTGATAGATCACTAGCTGGGATTTGGTCGAGCTAGTTAAATTTAGTGGTTCTACCAAATTTAGAACTAGACTAAATCTAGTGACAGTCCATCTAAAGACTGTGAAGACTTACTGAGAAGAAAAAGCTACATGATACAGTTTTTTTTGTGTGGAAGAAAATGCTGAGTATAAACTCTGTCAAAAAAATGTTGACAAAGGAGAGGAAGTACAATGACACGAGGAGTCTATGGATGTCATTCAAAGACCTTTTGCAAGAAAGGAAATGTTAATACTAGTTAGCACGAAGTCCAGTTAATAAACAGAAGATATGATGATAGGGGGAGTTGTCAGAAAGAAGAAAGACAAGAAATTATATATCAAAATCGGTACAGCTATGGTATAATAGGTTACCCTTTGTCATTGTTGTTAAAGGGGGAGAATTTTTAGGTGTTCCATAAATTCCAAAGGGGGAGATTCTTGGCAATATGGAGTATAGTTGTCATTGATGTCAAAAGTATTTCATGAATGACAAAGGATAAACAAAAGATATGATGGTGGATATGATGACAAGGCATGGAATGGAATAGATGATGAGGTGGCCTAAAGTTGAATTCATTGTGGCATTATGACAGTTCACTCTAGATAAATATGGAAAAATGGTGAAACTCAGAAAATATGGCAAGTTTGAATAAGTATGGAATAATTAGTTAAAATTGGTCCCACTAGCCTTAAGAGAATGCTCACCATAAATCATATATTGAGATAAATTCCTGCAACACATGTCCAGGGTGTACCTTGGTGGTTTTTCTACCCAACCATGGTCCCAGTTGGTCAAAATAATCTCTAAGGAAGAAAATATGGATCTTCCAAAATAAAGAAAATGTATTTTAGGCTTTAAAGATAAAAATTTGACTAAGTGTCAAATTCACAAGTTTGAGAGACCATTTGGAGATGCCCGCAAGGAGGGGTTCTGTTGATGATAAAATTCATTAGAATGCACGGTTTGCTTCCTTGATGAACTGGCTATCCAACCATGTAGTAATTTTACTTCCGGATGTTCACACATGCGCGTTATCAACCTGTCAAAACTAAGACAAATGTTAGTTTTCATGTTGAGATTAAAATGGGATAAGGGTTAAAACAAAGGAATAGTGAATGCATACGAGTTAGGCAAAGGATCATAGATCCGACTGTTAGAAAGCATTCCGCAATAAATCAACGATAAAAATGAAGATCCACAAAGTCATGGTGAGAGTCACATTCGATTTAAAATCGAGGGTCAGGAAGCATCCCACACGAGATCCAACGGTTAAGGATAAGTTTTGCAAATGATAGACGGAAAAGGTGAATTTTTGCAAAATAATATAGATCAACATTCAAGATCTATCCCGCAACATATCGACGACATGGGAAAAGTGTTGCAGGAACAAAAGTGAGGGTGTAGAACTGTAGAAATTAAAAGGTTGAAGTCGTGGAAAAGTTGATTTTCTGAATTCCGCATTTCTCCTTGTGGAAAAAGAAAGTGCGGAAAGACAATGGCAGAAGGAACATTGCAGGAGAAGAAGTACAGGCACAGAAGTGTAGAAAGCAGAGAATCAAAATCGTAAAAATTTGAAGTTTCTGATTTTCATGTGGGAGTGGAAGTGCGTGTGTGGAAAGGAAGAAAGCAAATAGTCAAATTCATCAAATATTGAGTTTCTGACTTCTACATTCTGTGGTGCAGAAAGGCCAATGTGGAAAAGGTAGAGCGGAAAGGAAAGTTCGAAAAGCAGAACCGGGAAAAGCATAAGTCGAAGTTGTGAAAGTTGAGTTTCCGACTTCCACATTTCGCAGTGTGGAAAGGCAAGTCCAAAAGGAGGAACCGTAAAAATTTATAAGTAGAATTCGTGATAGATGAGTTTCTGGCTTCCGCATTACGCAGTGTAGAAAAATAGGTCCGAAAAATGGAACTGCGGAAAGTTATAAGTCAAATTCGTGAAAAGTTAAGTTTTCAATTTCCGCAGTGCAGAAAGGGGAATGCAGAAAGGAAATTCTAAAAAGAGGAAGAACATAAGCTCATTTTTAGAAACGTTGAGTTTCCAACTTCTGCATTCTGTAGGGCATAAAAGGCGCAAAGTGGGAAGGCCATTGCGAAATGGTTGGTGTGGAAATCCAACTGCAGGAAGGCTAGTGCGGAAACAAAAAGTAGAAATATGCCCACAGTAAAGAAAGATGCCCGCAAGGGTTTAAAGGATCCTATGGAGGGCGTGAGGAAAGACCGCAGTCATGAAGTTTAGCCATGAAAGATCAATCCCCCTATTTTGAAGGATATGAAGCCTATAGGCTTGGGTTTAGAGGTTCTCTTGAGCCAAAGTGAGCATAAGCTCATAGTTTTAAATATGTTGGCAAGGGGTTGATGATCAGTTAGTTACGTAGCATCGCAGATGCTGCGCAAGATCAGAAGATACCACGCAAGACAAAGATAGCGTGCAAGGAGGAACATAGACTAAATTTTGAATATTTTGTGTCACTTTTTGTACGTTTTGACTATATTTTGTGGATATTGGTAATTAATTGCTAGAATTAGTTAGGAGTTAGTTAGAAGTGGAACATGAATGTAAAGGCACAAGCCTATAGATAGAAGAATAATTGTGAATGTAAGAATCATCGGTTGTGGGAAGGGTTTTTGCATCTAGATTATGGTTCATGTTCATCATAGAGAATCCAAGACTGAGAATTGAATTGCTGTTTGTTTTTGATCTATGAGTTATTGTGCAGAAGTAATATGAAAAGACGAGGGTTGATCTAAAATACTGTTACATTTGGTCTCTTTCTGTCTTTTATTTTTGTTTTTGTAATATAATGGTGAGTAGGGGTGACATGGATCTATGATGCAATGTTTACTGCTTATGAATGATGTTATCTTCTTAGATCTATTTGTGAGACAGTATGGTTATTTCTGTTATATGATACTTCTGCTATGAATGAATGATGTTGTCTATTGAAGAGTGAATCTAATGAATGGTTCTATGAATGATTAAACAAGTGGTTGTATCTGATAAATAAGTTGATGAATTATTGATTCCCATAGTCCTCTTCCATTCTATGAAAACTTGGTTCCATCATCCCTCCCTTGAACATCTTGGGTGAGACTGCATCCACTTTGCAGGTGTTGTTGGATAGGTTAAAACCTATTCGGGACGGTGCTCAGGGAGATCACGATGAGTCGAGGGTTGACAGAGTGGGAACCCCTATTGACTAGGTTTTTTTGGTTGGGATTGATCCAACAAATGGTTCTGTTGCTGGGAGAGGACACCATTTTGCAGAATTGAACTATGTAAATTTGTCGACGTAATCAGAAGGGTTGTTGAGGGAATCTCCACTGAGTAAGGGAGTGGTTCCAACCAGAAAAGGTATCATCTTTGCAAGTTAGCAAGAAACATGATATGATATGCAACGCATCCTCGACCTAGGGGAGGTCTTGAGTGAGAATCCTTCACCAATTGGAATTGAAGAAGAAGTTGCAAATATGCAGGCTAGCTCATCCAAGACAAAAGTGCCTCGAAAGTTCATCCTTGGCTATATCTCTCTTAGTCGAACTGAGGCGCATACCAAGAAACCCACTAAGAATCCAAAAGGGGCCCGAGTTCTTGCCCCACTTGACGAAGTCTACAAGAACAGGGAGTGGGATTGACTTTCAGCAGTCCAGGATGAATCTGAATGCAACAAATGAAAAGGTTATGAGAGCTGGAATGGATTTCAATGTGGCACATAGGCTTCATAATTTTCAGCTACAGACTTTCTCTATGCAACAAGTAACCACCCAAGTAGTGACAGATAGACAGAAGAATTTCAGAGACTAGTATTTGTGGTCGGAGGAGCAAGTAGATTCCACTTAACATGAGGTCACAAAAGTATGTTGAGTTAAGAATAAATTGACCATAGAAAAGGTATTCACAGCAAATTTCCTGATTTGACAAGTTCCAAGAGATCGGCACACAACTATTTGTGAGAAGTTTTTTAGAACACCATGTCCACCTGACGTGGCTGAAGGACGAGCCACAAGACTAGTTTGGGGGCCTGTTGGAAAGGGGTTGAGGATCATTTAGTTGTACAGCATCACAGATGTTGTGCAAGCTAAGAAGATACCATGCAAGGAGGAAGATAGACTACTTTTGAATATTTTGTGTCACTTTTTGTACTTTTTAACCATATTTTGTGGATATTGGTCATTAATTGGTGGAATCGGTTAGGAGTTAGTTAGAAGTGGACCATGAATGTAAAGGAGCAATCCTATAAATAGAATAAGAATTGTGAATGTAAGAATCATCGGTTGTGTGATGGATTTTTGCATCTAGATTATGGTTCATGTTCATCATAGAGAATCCAAGACTGAGAATTGAATTATTGTTTGTTTTGGATCTGTGATTTATTGTGCAGAAGTAATATGAAAAGACGAGGTTTAATCTAAAATACTGTTATTTCTATTTCTGCAATCCAATGGCGAGTAGGTGCGACATGGATCTATGATGCAATGTTCACTGCTTATGGATGATGTTATCTTCTTAGATCTGTTTGTGCGACATAATGGTTATTTTTGTTATATGATACTTCTTCTATGAATGAAAGATGCGATCTGTTGAAGAGTGATGATGAATGGTTCTATGAATGATTAAACAAGTGGTCAGATATGATAAATAAATTGATGAATTGTTCATGCTCATAGTCCTCTTCTATTCTGCGAAAACTTGGTTCCGTCAGCCTTCCGTTGAACATCTCGGGTGATACTGCATCCACTTCATAGGTGTTGCTAGATAGGGTAAAACCTGTCTGGCCCTGTGCTCAGGGAGATCGTGACGAGTCAAGGGTCGACAGAGTGGGAATCCCTATTGATTGGGTTTTCTTGGTTGGGATCGAGCCAAAAAAATACTATGAATCCCGTAGAGGACATGAGACAATTTCGCAGGTATGAAGATGAAGGAGCCCACATTTTGATAAAGAAACATACCAAGTAGCCAGAGAGGATGAAGCTAGTAAGCTCGCAGGAAGAGATAATAAAACAAGGAAAACCTGGAAGAAAGGAACGCTCATAGACATAAATATAATTTAATTAATTAATTAATTAGAACAACTTCAAGTATAGATTCATAACAGATACTTGAAAGGGCATGAGAAGTTGAAAGGGCGTGAGATTGGTTTGAGGAGCCGACTGAAGGATATATAAATAGAAGATGAAAAGGTAAGTAAAGTGTCTCTGTCATATAGATCTATGCAGCCAAAGAATAAGACAAAGACCAAACGAGAGTAACAAGTGACAGTTTTCTTAAGAATATCTGGAAGTTTAATAATATCAAATAAGGGTGGCATGGTGGTGCTAGGTAAGGCTACATGCCCACATGGAGGTCTTAGCCTCCTTCAGGTACTGGCTGGAGAATCAGGGTACTGGTGTATCCTTGTCTGTAGGTACAAGAAGAATTCAATGTGTCGGTGCATCATTCAATAGTGGTTGAAAAACTTGGGGTTTGTGGTGTCCAGCAAGTGGGTGCTTGAAAATAACTATTGTAAATTGTAAAATCAAAGTTTTGCAATAATAAGAAGTATTCGTGGTTTACCCAATTGGGGTTCCACGATAAAATATGTATTTTATGTATATTGTTGATTATCTATTTTGATTAAAGTTTAAATAGTGGTTAAAATGGAAAAATGTTAACAATATTGATTCACCTCCCTCCTCTCAGTATTGACCAGCTATCAACAGATTCACTTGTTGTTGAACATGTTGCAGTTTAGTATACTCTGGTTGTTGTAGAGCATACTGCATCTGACTATACTTCGGATGTGGTGGAATATACTAGGGCTACGATGGAGAAAAATGGGTTGGTTGTTGCAGTGGATGCCTCTCCGTTGATCGATGTTCTTCTCCCTTCATGTAGTATGTATCCATCATCATTTCTTGGACCAAGTCATATTCCCATCAATCCTTGTCTTCATGACCAACAGAGTGAGTAAAAGTACAATACAAATTTGCAGGATTAGATACCATGTTTTGGAGATACATACATTCCTTGTGTCAATGTGCACGAGTTTTCCAAATGCAACACCATGGTAAGCAACCTTAATTGAGTGGATTTAGAGCTCTTGACATCAAGTAGTTGTGGAATTCTAGGCATTGATCCTTATGATGCCCCTCTGTGTGACATCGAGTACACCATATTTCCTCATGAAGTTCCTTGCCCTTCTTGATATCTTGCAATTGGATTGTCAAATTCACCAGTTGTGATTGGATCTGGTTGATATCGACTCTAGTTTCTCTGACTTGTGAAGCTTCCATCTTCATCGCGATCTCTAGAGCATCACTCTGTGTCACAATATTCTGTTTCATTAATGGCATCCTGATATGTGGTACTAATGTTGTGATGCACCACTCCTTCTATTGTACATCACTCATTTTGAAACTAACTTTCACTATCAGTGTCTTGAATCACTAATCAAAATCCCAAACCGATCCATTCAGATATGTCTTTATTTCCTTTAAATCTATGATATACTGTGACTCAAACTTACATTTTCTAAATTCTTCAATCAATCAGGTTCTAATATCTTCTAGAGTCTTCACTTGGTTCCCTATCCAAACTTGTATGAACTTCATGTACCGGTCCAATGCGTGACCTCAAAAAACTGTCTCCAACAGACCCTTCTTAATATATTCATCTTGGACTTTCTTTACAGTCTAGACCGCTTAGTAGAGAAACCAATATTTTTCGGCATCCTCAGTCTCTTTCCCATGAAATAGAGGTATCTTTACATCATCACCCTCCATCCTGGGCCTTCTTCCTATGTTTGTGGATCCGCTACAATTAGTGTGTTGATGGTACACAGGAAATTTAGTGTCGAGCTACTATTTTTTCCTGACTACGGCATAGTGCATGAAGGTGTAGGTACATTGTTTCTCTGGGTTGGTATTTTCTTTGGATCAAGCATAGAATGGTTGTCTCCTCCATCATTGTAGGGTTTCTTAGTCCCTTGTGATATTCTCTTGTAGCTTCTTAGTCCGATCGCAACAGGACTCTCCTTAGTCCTCTGGCTCTTCTCTTGCTGAAACCTTACCCCACTTAGCAAAAGACCACACTCTTCCTCATCTTCCCTCATTGTTTCATTGGAACTCCCACCCATCTACCCTGTATAATTCCATCCAATCCTCGTCTCCATAGCACCTGCAACCTCTCAACACCATAGCTTTGCTCATTGGAGTTCATCTTCATTATGCCCTTTTCACAGATAATCATTTTAATCCATAATTGCAAAGACAAAAGAAACCTACCTCTTGTTCCCTTCAAGAATTCTCTTTCCTTGTCGTTGTAGGACATGACTGTTTTGACCGCAAAATCGATGATGTATCCTTCCAATATTTTTTCAAGCCGCACTTCGAAATCCTTTGATGCTCTATTTTATACCCTTGACAACTGTTAGATAAGCTCTGGGTTCGAGCAAGTAGGTTTTCCTCCTTGTAAATTTGTCTTCTGTTAGGTTAGTTGCGCCAACGACTCATACAAAAAAATCAAAAAATCGACAAAGAAATAATCATGGATATTAGAATAGATATGCTTTCTCAGCCACTCTTATGTCGTTAGTATGGAACTTGGATTTTCTTTTGCTACGAATTCTTGATCCTTATGATAGAACCAATCTGGATGCCACAACATATCCTCTTTCTCTTCATAGTATGGTTCGACAACGGAACCATTTGTTGACACAGATCTTTTGATATGGGTTCACACTCTGTCAACACCCTAAAACACCACGATATCCCTAAGCACCAACCTAGAGAGGTTTTACCTTGTCTAATGACACCTGCAAAGCATATGAAGTCTCACTTGAGATGTTCGAGGGAGGGCTTCCAGAACCAAGTTTCGGTAGTAAGGAGGAGGATCTTGGGCATCTGCTTTTCTACTATATTCTTACTATCGCAACATTACAAAGAGATTAGGCAGGGGATTTATCACCTCTTATTCATATCACAAACCATATAAATCGCATCATTATACTTGTTCATAAATAAATCGACAAACATGACATCATTTAGAATGAAGAGACATCACATCATTTAGGAACATAAACAATATCACATCTAGTACTCATTCAGATCACATCAGTAAAATAGTAAAAGCATAAAACATAACATCATCAATCAATACATAGTAGATCCAAGATCATCGCACATGCCATATTACTTATGCGCATCAAAACAGGTTCCCGGAATACATTCTTAGATTTGCAACAAAGAACAAAACCACATATTGATCTTCCACAGATCACATACAATCATAATCTCTCCATATACTCAGGAATAAAATTAATTGAATCATCAGAGTCCATCATTTCCTTTCTCTTACCACATTCCTAGTTCTATATATAGACTTGCGCCTTTACAATATGGTTTACATTAACTGACTCCCTAACTGACTTTGTCCAAAAACTAGAAAAGTATAACCAAGAAGTACAAAACTTATGACCAAGCCGACTCTTTTTTGACTTCTCCTCCTTGCACACTATGCTTCGTCTTGTGCACCATACTTCATCTTGCACACTACGCTCAACCAAACCGCCTGCCAACATATTTTAATGCTTATTGAACATTCTTGCCAATGTGTGAGCCTCTCAAAAAATTTAGATTTTTAAAATTGTCGAGATATTCTGGAAGACAAGATATGTCGATTTATATGTGTATATTTTCCAAGTGTCATTTCAAAATTATTAAAGACAGGCACACCCAATAAACTTGGGAAAACTCATATATGTTAAGGTGACATCCATAATCAATAATTGAGGAAAATAAATTTTTTGACATGCATTATAAACATTTTGCATGGGTTTTCAGAAGTGCACTTTATTGGAATAATAGTAAATATTAAATACCTATTCAATTGCTTCTTCTGTGAATGGATGCCAATAACTAATTCCAACATAGAATTTTGTTGGTATATGTTTCACTTTTAGTGACACCTTTAATGCATCATCCTACGTAGAATGTCAGAAAGTCAATATTTTATCCCACTACCAATAAATAAGAACAAATAAATGGGACTTGCAGCAGATAAACTACATTTTGAATTAAATCTACAAATGCAATAGAAATGAATTTGGACCATTCATAATGAATGTGTTATGTCACAGGCATCAACAAAATTTCCAAATCTTTCCTTGTAAGTTTTTTGGACAGAAATTCACGATATCTATTTGCAAACTTTAATCAGTGATGCATGTTAAATAGTTCTGTTACTTTCCCTGAAAGACAAATCAAGATGCAACGATTGCAAATTTGCAAAGACTGACCAGACAAAACTAGAAAGTTAATGTCTTGAAGAAAATAAAGTTGCATTGCATTGTACAATCTAGACATAAACGAAAATGTATTTATCTTGCAACTTCAAGCATCACTTAAACTTTATTTTGAAATTATTTTATTATTTATTATTACAACATATACTATATAGGTAAAAGTGTCACCAGTTTCTGGAAGAAAACAATTGTGCAACTTATCAGCACAACTGTAGATACAATTTGTATCCCGGTATTCATTAACATGACTAGACATTCAACATGACGTCCTCATCAGATCATTTTCATAAGCAACAAACACTCATATATTTTTGTCACAAAATATGGATTGTAGCTCCACATGAGAAACAATTATTTGATTAATGTATGTTACTACTTGGTACCTTGCAATTTCAATTTTCTCAATGCTGCATTGAATACATATAGGGATTTTCTTAGCTAATTATGTGCATGGATGTACAGGTAAATTGTCTTTGGTGGAGACAGTTGTTTCCATTAAGATCGATTTCCAATATCTAGCATTGCAATATACTGTACTCGTGAATTTTTTTTTGTGGTTCAACAAAAGGAGCATCCCAAATTCAAGATAAAGGGAGATGATATTTTCGTTGAGAATTATTTATCATTGAAGGAAGCATTTTGTGGGTTCCAGTTTATATTAACCCATCTAAATTGTTAACAATTACTCCTTGTATTCTTAGAAACAAGTTGAGGTTTCCAAGTTAAGGTAAAGTAAGATTCCCAGGTAAAATAGTTTAAGTATTCAAGGTTGAAAGGATTCTAATCTGAAGAAATATTTTTGTCTATTTTGGATGCTAGCATGTGTTTTTTATAGAGCTTGTTATGAATATGTTGGTTCATATGTGAATATTTCATCATCACATAGAGCTACAGTGTTGATAATAAACAAAAACTGACACATAGTTTCAAGGAAGATTATTCTAAATATGTTGGTTATGATGAAGATATTCCAAAATATGCAAAGAGTGCAATTGCTGTTACAAATCAGGTATGTAACATTTATGGTGAGTTGAAAGATGGTTCATGCCAATTCATTAATTTCTTGTATAAAAATTATAAAGAAGCATATGAGGTCAGGGAATAAAAGTAGATATGCAGAAGTCTTGAGTTTGATTAGAGTCAACCTTATACTTCTAATGATTGCTGCAATGACATACATGAGACTTATGAAGAAGCCTATCATGTTTTTGGTGCTTAGATTGATACAATAACATAAATATGTAATAAACAAGCATGCTAGCCTAGATTTTTCTCTAGGATAAATTATATTAAAATTGGAGGCAACACCAAGATATGTTCTTGAAGATCAAGAAAAACCAGACCTTGAACAGTCAATTGTCTTGATCTTTTCCAAATTTGTGTGCAACAGTGAAAGGTCAATGGAATAGAAATTGCAATATTCTTATGCTTCAATTGAGAATTACTTGAACTTGTTATCACATGTTTACTCTCTTAACCATCATCAGGGAATCAAAAACATGTAAACGAAAGTTATGGACAATAGTCACCTTGTCAATTTCTATTCATAATGCAAAAAGTTGTATTCTCATATTAGTTTTTGAAGACAAATATTCACGAGGAATAGGATAACACACAATCAACATTAAAGTCTATAAATCCATCTTATTTTCAATCCTTCTCTTCATATCAACCCCTCTAGTGAAGACTCAAAATATGATGGCTTCTAACAATGCATAATTATTTTCCCTTGTTTGAAAATATGGTAGGCTAGGGACAAATATGGATATGATCAGTATAGGGACAATATACAAGAGTGATTGATGTTTTGTAACTATTAGAAGAACCATCATGGTTAGTTTAATTGAGTCCTTAAATTCAAGGAAAGAAAATAAAAGGTCCACAACCTTTATCAAAACTTGCAATATTGTGTGGGGCTTCAATATTAGATGTTTCTAACATGAAGGATGTTACCCCCCTTATTTTCTAATTGGTGAGAAGGGAAATTTCAACTTATGATCGTAGAGGGTTGTTGTTAATAGTGGGCCCATTGGACATTCTTGGGTTAAAAATCACATTCCTTTTCCTGAAGCAGACAAAGATGAATGCAACATGTATAAGGTGTTTGGAAAAGTCATCAAACTAGATGATTTTTATGTTCTTGTCGCAAATATTGATGTTCTTGAAGTTCATGTTGTTGAGAGTATTGACTAGTAGTTGACTCTTTGTCTAGGAGTACCCCTTGTCTAGGTAGTAATTTTATTGGTTTACTTATACAAGAGTGTTGAACGATATTGTATAACTTCATATCATATCCTTATTTTATATTTTGGTTTGAAAGTGATTACTTTATTGGCATTATATGAGATATAAGTTGTATTGCAGTCACTCTAAGTATTTTCTAGTTGCTTCACTTCTTTCTTGCAGAGTGTTATACATAGCATAGATACTTTTTACAACTAAAATTCTTACTGAAGTGTTGAATCAACTTGTATGTGATAACAATTGTTTTTTTTAATTTTTTTCCATTTATAATTTTATTGCATGTGTAGGAATAAAATTTATCCAGTTTGGACCTTCCTTATATGGTGATGATAAAACTTATAGTTATTGCATGGAACTCCTATGGACTATATACCTTGAAAGAGAAGACAAAAGTTTGACCCTTGGTCTTGTGGGTAAAAGGGTTGTTTCCCCACCTTAATTGTCCACCTTGGTCTTGTGTGTAAAATGGTTATTTCCAAACCCTGATGGTACACCTTGGTCTTGTGGGTGAAAGGTTTGTATTCCCACTTTGTTATGAATACTCTTGTTGACCTATGATCTTGTCTTGAACCTTCTTGGTCCTTATGCTAGCGCTTCCCTATCCTAGTGTGGTACCTTGACCCTTTTGTCATGATTACACAGTAAGGAAAAAACCATGATCTCTATGGATTATTTGGACAGATCCATGACCTCTGTGGGTTCTTTCTACAGAGTCGTGACCTCTGTGAGCCGTCTATACTATGTCGTGGCCTTTTTTGGGCTTCTACGCTAGGTTGTGACCTTTGTTGAGTCTGATAGACTTGATCATGATTGTTCCTTGGGATTTGTTGACTTGACTCTATGCTCTACTGATTGTTCTAGGGTCTTTTCTGTGAGTTTGTTGTTGTTAGTGCCTACACTGACCTTTACTAGGGCTGTTGTGGTTCTTTTTCATCCTGCTGCAACATGTCAAACATATTTATACTTTAGAGAGTATTTTTGCTCATTTTTAACCTCCTTGAGGCTAATAATATGTATGGAAGTGTGCCATAGTCTGATGGATGTGCTAAAGTGTGGGTTAATCCTTCCTCTGCACATTTTCCAGGAGCTTCTATTCGCTTGATGCATGTCTGTCCTAAAATACTTGTCATTTATTCTAGTAATGGTATTGAAAGTTCATCCTCATTTCTATACTATTTTGATTAATACCTTGAGGTCTATATTTGTCTCACTCTTCCCCAGTGACTACCTCTCTCTCTCTCTCTCTGTCTCTCAGGTATGTCCATTGTTTCGTTAGTGAAATGTCTCCTAAGAGGAAAAGACTTATCATAATATATATCTGATTATAAGGAAGGTCTATTCAACAATGTTTTCTTTTTTTGTCCATTTATAATTTTATTGCATGTGATTGACTAATTCTATTGTATAGCTATGGGACTGCATCCAATAGACAAGTAAAGTAAATTAATACTTTCGTGTTTTCAATTTCTTTTTGTTTTCTTTAAACATTGGAGGTAATTTTGGACAAAGTTGTGCATTTGTGTGAGATTTGCTAGTTCTATTTGGAGGTATAAATTATAGTGCGCTACACCCACCTAGTAATTCTCTCTCAAATTGATAATAGTTTCAATATTTATCATTTGAATATTTATGTGTTGCCTCTTCCCTTATGCTTCGGGGTCTACCTCCCTTCCTCTTGGGACTGAATCCTTGTCTCCTCATTGTTTTCCCTCAATACTTTCAGTTGTGTGCCTTCCTTTTCTTCAATTCAATTCAACATCTTCCTCTTAGTTCTTCTTGGCTAAGGACATTACCAACTAGTTGTGACTGCAACTTAATGTTTCCATATTGTTGGGAGACTTTCCCATGGAAGGAAAAAATGTTGAAATGGATATTGAACTATAGGGAAAGAATTTATTGTCAGATAATACTGAAAAAAATGAAGACTTCCCAAATCCAATTCTAATAATTTGTTTTTAGTTTAGTTTTTTTACACCATCTATGTTTAATTTTTTTGAGATCCAAGTTTCATTGGATTGTGGTTTAGAGTCGCTTAGGTTAGATTATCATCACATTTTTGAATGGGATTGGCATAATCTATCTTTAACTTTTATTTTATTTTCTTTGTATATAAATATGAACATGGTTTCTTGCATTGATTGCAGGTTAGTGGTTGTTTAATTCACCTCTATATAAAATGATCACATAAGTAATCATACTTCTTGTCACTAAGAAAACTCGAAGGTATTGTTGGTAATATTTCATCTCATTTCATTTCCATTTATCTAATGGATAAGAGTACTTAGATCTAATTCCCATTCTTCTTGATGTGAACTGGAATTAGTAGTATATTTATTTTTACTATTCTATATACATTTTCTGTGATGAGTTGCTCCATTGGAGACTAAAAAAAATACAAGAGATCATATCTTGTTGATTCCAAAATTTCTATCTGATTTTTTAAAAATAATTTAGAGGTTGCTTTTTCCTAGGATAGGCATATAATTCCTAGGAATGAACATCAAAATCTTATAAAAATTCTCCAAATGTTGTGTAACAATATGTCCATCCATTCTAATATCATGTAATAAGTAAATGGTGTATTGGTTTATTATATGTGCATACTTTTGTACATATATTTTAAATATTCCAAATTTAATAGTTCAATTTTTGGTCCTTTGAAGTTAATATGGACATCCAAATATGATTGAAGCTATTTGAAGGTTGTGTAATATGTTCATGGAACTTGAGAGAAACATGGACCTGTGCTCATCTTACAGGGGATGGTGACTTGGCCCACATTGGAGAAATATGAGTTTGGGACACCATTTGCTCATCCTTTACTTCTATATACACTGAAATTCTCCTTTCCATGGCATCACCCACCTTTATCTGTGCATTAACTTCAAGTTACTTATGAATTTTTAGTCAAATTCAGATATCTTGACATGTAACTAGATGACTTGGTAGATAGTTTAACAATGGGTGCATGCTTTTCATTCCTATAAATTTTTGGGATTTTTTCATTTTGCATCATTCAAGCATACAAAATAATGATTACCAAGTTACTACAAATGACCTTATACTTGTTCTTCAAGTTCTTCAATTGCATTTATTAAGTGCAAAGATATATTTGCACTTAATAAATGCACTTGAAGCACTAGTACATGGTAAGTCATTATGGATCTATAGTAACCTGGTAATCATTATTTTGTATGCTTGAATGATGCAAAATTTGTTTGAATGTCATTATTTTCAAGCAATAACAACTTCTTAAAGGGTGCTAGCTCAATGGTAGAGCACTTGCCTAATTATAGGTAGAAGGTTGGCTGTTCAATTCCTCTGTGCCCTATCAAAAATTTGTGATTAAGAAAACGACTAAATTCACATATATACGACTATTAGTAGCTAATTTCCAGTATCTTATAGCGCGACTAACGTCTAGTTGTATTTAGATTATTCATTAATATGTTATCATCTAGTAGTTTATTTAGTCATGTATTTGGTTATTAAGTGTGGAAATCAATGACTATCAATGACTAAATCAGTGACTAAATCAATGACTAATAAGTCAAGCAATTAATAACTAAGTTAAATACGACTAAGTTAGTCAAACTATAAGATAGTGAAAATTAGCTACCAGTAGTCGTCGACTCAAAAATAGTCGTTTATAGCAAAATTTTAGTCATTAATTCGTCATTTTGTACTCGTGCATGATAGGACATAAATAACGCCACACTAGGCATGTTGCAGTGCATGGGTGAGTGGGATTGGCTCTAGGGAGCATTTAATGGTCCAAAACAACCAAAAAACTCAAATACAATGCATGGGCACCTCTGGTCAAACCAACTCCCTATTTTAAGGAGTGAGAGTGCCCGAAGGACAAAACTATCATTAATGAAGACACATGAGCTCCCAAATGATCAAATGTAGGCTCGTCGATGCACTAATGAGTCAAAAACCCCAAATATCTTAGGATACCAACATAACCAAGGTTCAGACTATGCAACATAAGTGAGAAACAAACTTAAAGGTGTGTCATGGGTGGTATGTGACCATGGTACTAGGTGGTATGATGCTCCAACAATCTTTTCTACCAATGTGTCAAAAGTGAGGTCTTTGAACTTGTCACTTCTTTCTAGGGACTCAAGGTAGTTGGAGTGAGTTGGATAGAGATATTTTACAAATGTTGCAAGTGGAAGGTGAGGTTTCATACATATGCTTACTTCTAAAATAAATTTTTTTAACATTAACTAAATTAGCTCCATCTTAGAATGTGATTCATAGAAGTCTTTTAATGTCTTTAATGATTCAAAAAGGGAATTTGCCCGAAAAATGTGTTGTCTTTCTGATCATAGCTAAGGATTTCTTGTCTATAGACTTCAAAACGACAAGCTCTTTGTTTGATGTAGAATATTTTAAATCAATGGTTATGACTGCATCTTCCTTTGTTTGAATTTTTTTTCCTTCACATATCATGTCCCATAGATTATTGTATATGAAGTTTGATTTAATCTTCCTTGACCATTATGGATATGTGTCATTTCTAGTAAGGACGACAACAACTATTGATGGCAAAGAGGGCATCTTCAAAATGGAACTTGCATCTTACACAATACTTTGCATCTTACAAAATACTTTGACGAAACTATGGGATGCATGGGATGCATGTTGAAGGTTTTTTTCCTTTGTTTACAGATTACAATATGTGATTCTGAGCTTATCAAAACAATTCTACGACTACTTTATATTTGATTAAGTAGCTCTCTATAAGTCTACAACTTTAACTAATTAACTCTATAGTGATATTACATTCAATTATATCATAGAGATCCTCGTCTCTTTCTTTATCAAAAATGAGTTTTTAATAATACATTTACAATGTTTATCAAGAACCACAATACCTATCTATTACAAATATCTTGTAGCAGAATAGTTTTGCACAAAATTTATTCTTCAAAGTGGGTCACAGCTCTAGCAGCTCGATGCAAGATTGAGTATTGACAAAACACACAGTGGGTTCTGCAATTGCAGGTCGTTGTACTAGTTTTCTGTTAGAATGAGTTCGCATCATTCTTAAGACGAGACTTGATCTTCAATGAAATCAACACTCTTCAATGTGGAAAGTCTCAACAATCTTCTCAGGCAGTATATGGTCTCATATCCAAGAAAATAGCTCCAGGATTTTGAGTGGACTCAAAACACAGCTTCAGTCCACAGCAGTTCAAAAAGAAGACGCTCTTTGACACAATGGCATATATCATTCACTAGAATCAGCAATACAGGATATACATCAGTCACAGATCTCTTTCACCCAACGCAAACGAAAATATTTGTAGACCTTTGAATTAAACTCCACGCTCTTAGTTAGGGGAAAAAATTAAGTTTTACGAAGTTCCCAACGAACAATTGTAGCATAGAATATAAAACATTTTGTGAACATTTTAGCTCCACGCAGTTGAATACTGGCATGATTCTTCAATCATCTTCTTGTATTTGACTCGCGTTCAGGCTTAGTTGATATACATGAGCTCACATCGTGAGTTCGCAGCAATTCGAACAACTCCAGCAATGAGAGGTAATTCTGATTTCAAACAGTTCAAAGAAGATGCAGTCTTCATAGCTTCACGTGTTCCACCAATGGTCTTTTTTTATAAGGGAGTTTTTTAATGAGGGAAAGTTTTCAAAACAATGTTTTACAATCTTCAATGATTGGCTTGTAGCTCTAAAAAAACACCGAGTCTCCCCTCTTCAGCAAAATAGCTTCAATCAACATGAGAGTTCTGGCCCACAACCCTTTGAAAACGAATTTCAACAAGAGATCCAATTCTAAAACATGAATTTGCAGATAGAGTGAGTCTCAACTTCATCAACATCATCGAGAGGGTACTTGCACCTATAGAATGAGTGTGTGTTACATGGAAAAGGGACGCTGGTAGAAAGAAAATGGTTCATATACAGAATTAGGGTTAGGTATATGACGAATATTGCGTATATAGGCAATAGTTCAAATGTTCTCGCTTTAAAAAATCGTGCATAGGATCGGGGGAGTAGTAACATATAAGAATGCAGAAACAAAACACAGAATCCAATGGACCTCTCCATACCTCAATCTCACAAAAACGTGCATTCACTTTTGGAGATGACAGATCAAGTTTCTAATTTTCTGTATTGTCCAAATAAACTTTAGAAGAGGACTTTTAAATGGGTAGATCCATGAGACACACAATTCAAGACATGGTGAATTAACGAGATATGTAAAGGGATATTAGTTTGTTACCCTTTTATTAAGTCACTATTTAGGAGTTTCAATATTTAATCTCATGTTCCTATGCACATACTCAACGACCGTCCCAAGATATTGGTTATGGAGATATTGAATTTACTAGTACTTTGGTATACTTTTCTTAAAAAAAAATTGGAAATGTAATTGTAATTGGGAAAGGATAAAAGGATTATTTGCTTTCATTACTATGTGTTTCTAGTTGACTTTTGAGAATAGAGTTACAATGTTCATGTTTTTGTGAATACTCAAAGTGTGTATTTCTATTTGATTGCCTATCTTCTTTCAAAGTTTATTTGAAAAGTAATTTCTTTTAGAGATGTTAAGAGATATGGGGTGTTTAAGAGTTATGAGGGTATTAATTTTTTTAAATTTAGAATATTAAAGTGTTTACTATAACTATGTTATTTTTTAGCTTAATTATTTTATCTTTATAAATACTATGTAATTTATGTATTTTAGAATATTTTTTATTTATAAGGATGGTAGTTAATGATGAGACCAGATTTGACCTATAAAATTTTAATAGAAATTATTTACTTAGATTCTTATAAAAATTTATTAATTTTTTAAGCTAAATTTTTTTAAAAAGAAGTTTTCCTAAGTAACCATAGTTTTGACACATAAGAATGTTAGAGAGGTTTGTATTGTAATAAAGATTATGAAATTGTCATTTGGTGTGGGTGTACCCATGACATTCTAAGAGAAAGTGACATTCACCCTCAACTTTGATAGTCTCATAAAGGTTGTTAAAATAAAGAGATATTTTTTATCTTCTAGATTATGGTTAATGACTTAGTTAGAGTATCTTAATTTCCTTTAACATCTAATTCTTTCTCACCCCACATTTTTATTTAAAGTTAGATGTGATAATATTTACATCGATAAGTGTTTTTATTTGATATTTTGGGGTTGACAAGTACCTATGGTTTTTCATCTATGGACGAGGATTAGACAACTATACTTTCTAGATTGATTATATGACAATAATTTAAAATTCAAAACAAATAAGTAAATTAGAAATATAATATAAAAAATAATTGATGTATGGATAACTCCTAGTTGATGCCTTGATAACTAGTTGTTTGTGAGAGATAATTTTGAGAGATAACTATTATTGTATAAATATACTCAAGCGGACTCAAGCCAGATCTCCCTAGTCCAAGTGGATCTAGAACAATTCAATTGCATAGTAAAATCTACATTCCTAGATCAATAGAGATGCAATTTAAATAGATAGATCACTTACCTGAGGTCTGCAAATCATTTTCCTCTTTGTTGATCCAAGTTCTAGAAGCTTTCAGATCTTGAGTTGCAAAACCCTGTAGAGAAAATGGAAACAAGCAAATAGTATAAGCATATCTAGATATGAATTGATCTAAGACAATAGTTAAGGAAGAAAGCTCTTAACATTATCAATGCAACAACATTTATGGAAAGAGTTTTGTATTACTATAATAATAGGAAATACATAGAATTACATAGAGAAAGAACGTCACAACCTAATCCTTAACGTTGTAACCTTCCATCCAACAATCCAATCCAAGCCTCCAAAGAAAGATAGTTTTCCTCCCAAAAGGATGAGTAGGGATCACCTAGAAATTCCACCAACCTAAGAGTACCATAGTCCTTTCTTTCTTCACAATAGAGAGAGGGTTCAAATTTATAAGGCTAAAGGGATAGAGTAGGTTGAATATTAAGAGGAGGGTTCTAAGGAATCCTCCCATTAGGTTAGAGAACCAAATGCCACCTCACCTAGAAGATAGGGATGACCCTCCACCTTATCTAACTTCGATAAGGGTCTTGAAGCTTTGAATTTTCCACTCTAAACATAATTGGTGCACATTGCATGAGTAGTTAGAGCGCTAGAGTAGGGCTGGTGCACCTTGCAAGAGGGATAAGAATGATGGTGGTACACCCTATCAAGGTTGAAAGAGTGCCATCTAGGGCCTAGTGCACCTTGACTGAAGGGAAGGAGCTAGCTTACCTATAGGAGGAAAAATGCTAGCAACAACCTCAGAATCAATGCACTTTAGCTAAGGGAACTTTAGGGATTAGGAACAAAGTTGACACATGGCTCATAATGACGAGATTTCAGTGTAACAGACTTCCCCCCAAAGCATGAAGTTAGAGGAATGTCAAAAGGTGAAATGCTTTGTAAAGTGAAGAAATCGAAGGTAAGGATGTTGGTTGGAAGATGATGTAGTACAACTGACTCAAATGTCACATGACTCATAACATGGTTGCTGACCAATACGTTGCAGATCCATGGTATTAGATACCAACTGAACACAATCATGGCCACTAGACACAAACATAGATCCATTATGAGATAACAACACAACCATGACCAATATAAAGTGGATATGTGTAATATAACTCAAACAAACTACACCCCAACATGATAAAAATATCAGTAAACCTAGGGTCTTCAAGCTGAACCTAGACCGATACAAATCCAACAATGTGATTACAATGTATTGATGTCGAACATGGTAGAAACCACTTGATTACTAGTCATTCAAGTGTGAGGGAGATTACCATTGATTTCAATGATTCCCAAGGCATCTTAGTACATCCTTCCAAGTGTGAATAAAGGAATTGAATTCTAACACTCGATAGAATATTCCAATCAGAAGTCATTGATGAAAACCTAGTTTTGAAAGTGAGGAAACATGACATTGAGGCACACAGGATTGAAGGTACTTGAATTGGATTCTAAGTCCAATTCTTGGATGATGTGTTGAAGTTGATAGGAATAGACTCATCGAAGGAAGGCCAGGATGTATCCCCCATCATCGACATGAAACATGACAATAGATATTTAAGAGAAAATTGTGTTAGTTTTTCTCAATATCTGATTAGATTATCTAGGATCTTTATCTGAAAGAATAAAAAGTACAACAAGATTCATAATATATAAAATATACACAAGAAATAAATATTTTCATCGAGGAAACCATAAAGGAGAAAACACCACAAACTTTTTTAGAACAGTAAGATGATCAAAAGAACTAATAAGAAGTATTCAAAAACTATCTATCTCTCGTCCTCTTGTTGTCTCTCTCTATCATGCATACTTTAGAGTGTGTTAGGTGTGTATAAATGAGTGAGAGTGCCTCCCTATTCATACCCTTTGAATTCACTAACCAAATATAAAATTTGATCCTACATGTCATCTCACATGGGGCCAGTTTCTCCTAGAGAGACTACAAGTACATATTACACGATGTTATACTAGGGACTATTCCCTCGACTCACAACAGAGGTTGTACCTAAAGGTCTAGACACAATTTAGACATCCATTAAAGGGGTAACACACATCCCTAATGGGGGTACAACAACATACAATGATAATATATATCAGAATATCTTATGAAGCTACAAATACATCAACACTCCCTCTTAACTAGGAAGGTATTCTCTCTCTTCACAGTCATCAACACATCTGATAAGGTCTTCATTGCATCAGCATCATCACAGAGTCATAGAGTCTTCATCATAGCTGTAGCCATCATATTCTTATAAATTGATCATCGCACCAAACTATGTGTCATCTAAAGTTTCTA
Source organism: Pseudotsuga menziesii (assembly GCA_001517045.1). Lineage (NCBI taxonomy): Eukaryota > Viridiplantae > Streptophyta > Pinopsida > Pinales > Pinaceae > Pseudotsuga > Pseudotsuga menziesii. Next base: position 175,702 of record LPNX010485631.1, read on the forward strand.
CAGTGCCAACCATTTTTCATGCTAGATGTAGGCCTAGTCCTTTAACATGTTTTCATCACATATCAAGAAATCCTTCACGTAGAATATTTCTAGGATATTCTTAACATTTCCACAGAAATATCCAGCGTCTTCTACCTTCATCGTATCCAAATCATCTCTTTTGTCCTACACAAGACAAAACAACAAACAACCAACGCATCTACGGTCGATCCACGTTCTATTAAAGGAATCGCCTAGATGCACCTCTTCTGCTTCATGACCTTATCACTTCAACATGGGAACTTCGTATATCTCATATATATAGTAGGACTAGTTAAAAACCAACAACCTGCTACAATAGGACCTTTTTACGTTCTTCTAGTCAACCTCAAGGAATTGCATCTAAACAACCTACATCTAGGATCTTTTTTGTTTTAGATAACCTTCAAGACATATTAAATCAGAGTAACCTCCGTACCATGCCAGGGCTCATTATTGACGCTCAGACAACCCATGTGACATATTACATCCGAATAACCTACGTACCATACCAGGGCTCAGTAATTACATTCGGATAACTCGTCTCATTTCCCATGTGAGATAATATGCTTTGTATCGGGACTGATTACATCCAAGGATAACCTACGAGCTTCACCAAGATGTTACATCCAAGGATAACCTGTTGAATCATGAAACAATGCTCTCTTAGGTTGTCCCTTCAACTTGTACAAGCCTTTGTCTTCATATACAATGACTGTTACACCCTCTATTGTCTTTCCTCTGGGCCACATCAGAACTTGGCCATCGAAAAACACAACCCTAATTCCTTTTGCATCTAATGCAGATATGGAGAGAATATTATTCTTAAATCCTTGAACATATATCACATCCTTCATCTTTGAGGATTTCCCAGAGTGAATCTTGTATGAAGCCTTGCCACTCCCTTTTATAGGGTATTGATAATCATCAACAAAGTTTCACCTTGTGAAGTGACTCATATTCAGACATATGAATGATTCCAATCAATGTTCTGTAAGTGTTGCAGTTAGCACATACTCTTCATATAAATCATCCTTCTTTCTCTTGAATATTTTGTTTGGTGGTTCATCATCTTTGACAATATGAGCATGGTGTCTCTTTTTCTAGATGGGACAATCTCTTTCCAAGTATCCCTTTTCATCACAAGCATAACATCCAACATTTGAAATATCTCTTTTGGTATTTTTCATTTTCTTATCTTTCTTCTTGTTGTGATGAAAGTTCTCCTTCTTCTCCTTCTTCATGAAGTTCTTCCTGGTGTAGACTGCAAGAGCTTGATCGTCATTTTTTCCCATATTTTCATCTCTTGCCACAAGTCTAGATTCTTCTTGTGCACATTCTTCTTGAAGTCTGCTAAAAGAGATCAACTTCCTTCTTGTACAAATCCCTTGAATGAATGAGTCCCATGATCTAGGGATACCATTCAATGTAGTCATTACAATTTATTCTTCTTCAACATTTTCTTCAACTGATTCAAGTTGTTCTTTGTTTTGAGCAAACCTTTTGAAGTAAGACTATATACTCTCGAAGTTTTGTATCTTCACATTCTTCATATGGTTTCTCAAAGTCATCTTCTAATTGATGTTATTTCCTTCAAACATCTTTGTCAAAGCATCATATACATCCTTGAGTGTCTTGAATGCAGAGACATGGGGTATGAGGTGATCCTTGACAGAATCTTCAATTATTCTCTTAGCATTAGCCATGCTTCTCTTATTAGCAGGGATGATTTTAAGAAGCCATACTTATTTAAAAGTGTATAAATGTTGGTGAATATTACCAATTCTTAAAACTCCAAGTATAAAATGATTGGCGATATTTTTCAAAACATATTTTAATTTCCAAGGATTTTATATCATTTATATAATAATTTGGCATTTTTTAGGGTGAAAAAATTTTACCCCATCAAAATTGGGCGAAATAGGGCTTTAAAAAATGAAAAATGGTGAATATTTTTTGGGAGAAAAACATGGAAAAATAGCCCACTGGGCTAAAATTCGCCCCTAAAATTATCCCTGCTTATTAGAAGCCTTTTCCTCATCTTCCTCTGGTTCCAGAACATTTATAGAGATAAACTGATCCAAGTCATTTTATTCAAGGATCAGGGAGATACTATACTTCGATGCACGAAAGTTATCATCCCCTCCAAGATTGTTCTCAAGCTGAGTGTGGTGAGTCATCTTTTCAAAATGAGAACCTCAAATGGAAATAGTAAATATTTGGATCTTACCAATTTGAGGTATCGGACTAGGTTTTGGGGTAGGATGACGTAGGGTTTGTTAGAGGAACCCTAAATTTTGAAACTTGGAGTTTGGGAATTCTATTTGGATAGAAATATGTGGATCCTTGAGCCAAGTTCTCAGCTATGTCACCTTATGAAAACTAAGGTGGGGAGCCTCTGATACTTGATGTCCTAGTTCCTCCTGGAATTAGTGAGAGGGTAAAAAATGAAACTTCTTCAATTCATAAACGGTCTCCACCAAAAGATGTTCCCTATTGAGGTGAGTTAGCCTAACCCTCTTTGCTTGATGATTTATAGAGAGAACACCTTCAACTAGGAATCCCTAGTTCTCACAGCTACATAGTTCCTTCTTTTAGAGAGGATTTTATACCATGTTAATTTTTCTTAAGATCTTATTAGATTATCTAAGATATTTATCTAGCAGAATAACAAGTACAACAAGATGCATAAGGTATAAAAGATACATGAGACACAAATATTTTCACAGAGGAAACCATAAAGGATAAAACCCTGCAAACTTCTTCAGAATAGTAAGATGATCAAAAGCAGTGCTAAGAAGTATTCAACAGTTATCTATATCTGCTCCTATGATTGTCTCTCTCTCTCTCTCTCTCTCTCTCATGCACACTCGAGAGTGTGTTAGGTGTGTATAAATGCGGGAGAGTGCCTCCCTATTTATACCATTTCAAGTCACTGACCAAATATAACATTTGATCCTACATGTAATCTCACATGGGGCCTATTTATCCTAGAAAGACTACAAGTACATATTACATGATGTTACTGTCAAAACCCCAAAATTTCCGAAAAATTTAAAATTTTTAAATCTACAAAACATTAAAGTTAAACAGATTAACTAATATTAATTAGTTAGGTGTTAACAGCTTGCTATTGAATTTATCAGTTCAAATGTTTAGTTATTGAACATATCTATAGCTTACTGACTTTTATTCTTTTTGTGACCATAAGGTGAACTGTTATGCATAATTGGGCTTACTTAGCTTTACAACTAACGCAACGGTTTCTACCTTTCTTACAGATGTACAGGTAAGAGGTTGTGATGCTGCACTTGTAATTCTAGAGTATTTATTAAAAGTTCATCGTAAGAGTAAAATCTCGGAAGAAAGTAAGAGACAATATCATGTCAACTTATGTTAAGGTATAATCAAACTGGGTTCTTCCTAGCAACAGTAAATTATATTTCTATTGATCTGTCAATTTCTCTATTTATTTACAGTTTGAAAATTATACAAAAGTAACTTAGTAGCTCTTGAGAAAATCCAAGTAAGGAAACATAGCTATAGAGTCTCTACTAAGGACCCAAATGCAACCAGCATTTCAAGTCATGTGATAACTGCTAAGAACCTTTCTATATTATTACAAGGTTTGGCTCATCCTTACAAATTCCTTGCTTAATAAAAAGAATATTTCTAAGTAAAAACAATGTCTCATACAATAAAAAATAACTTTCTTGTCTTTAGTAATTTGTACTATAGATGCTATTTTAAGCTATGAAAATAACTCCTTTAAGAGATTGCAAACAGAAAGGGAAATACTCCTAGCCTTCTACCATCCTGTCCTTTTTTATGGACTTTTAAACCATGCTAGCAATAAGAGAACTTGGCTTATAAAAAAAAACTAGGAAACAATAAACCATTATATAATTTTTATCATAGCCTTGCACTTGGGATCCTTTATATTATTATGGAGTTATTCCTTCAAACAAGGGATGATCTCCAGGCTAATGGCAATATTAAAATATAATTCAAGGTTTATAATAGCGTGCACTAAAAATAACCATCTAAGATCTTGATATTATTATCCTTTTACCTATTTAAGAGCTCGAGGCAATTCATAATATGATGACAAGGTTTATATTAAACCTGCGCCAATTTAATCTCTCTCTATATATACATCATATACTATACTCCCTCCAAAGAATATAAACTATAGTAACAATGTTACTATCCCAAATCAAATGCCTTTCGATCATCAAGCTTATGATTATTGTGATGTCGATATTGGATTTAATATGATTTCCAATGATTTAAGTAATAGAGTGGAGTATCATGACATATATTATTTGCATGCAGTACTGATTGGTGGATCTTTCGCCATGACTTTGGTTAACGATGATCATTTAAATGATTTGGAAAATCATTCCTCCACGAAGATTTGTTTGTTAACTATGGAGCAGACCCACTCTACGTTGGTAAATTAAACCACTGTCGTGGCATTATCTCAGCCAAGCACCATGTGGATATAAGCGTTGCATTGTTAACCCTAAACTCCATTGCTCCATCTCCCTCGGCGCTGGTCGCTCTGCGACTGTGCTGCGCATTCTGCGTGGTCCCTTCTCTGTGAGTCTTCTTCCTGTAGCTTCCTAGTCATAGATTATTCTATTCCTGCAAGTTATCGTTCAGTTCTCACCCTCCCTGTCACCGTTTCCTTGTCCTACCGAGCAGTACCCTCGCCAATGCTATTGCCTCCCTCCGGGGTTTCGTTTGTTGGTCTTACAGCCTTCAAACTCTGTGTAAGTTTGAGAGTTAAACTCCCTTTTACCTCCTTACAAGTAATTTCTCCCTGCGTTGTTGGCTGTGCTAAAAAGATACCAGTGGTCGTGCCTCCTCCATGAAAACAGGTAAGGGTTTAAATACTGTTTACGGTTCGATGTAGATTTTACATCTTCCTTTTATAGCTTACAGAATTCTTATATAGGTTTTTATTTCTTGTAAATGTAGGTTCTTGCAAATCCACAGCGCGGCCACTGGTGAGAAGGATGGGCAAGCGAGCTACAAATCGGTAAGCCTGGTTACACGATGGCTGGTCCTCCTTATGGTTTTCAAAAGGGACTTTCGTGGGTTGGCTTAAGAAGCTTGAAACCCTTATTGCTTCATTTCGGCCTTAAGACTACTGGTTTTAAGAGTTATTAGGTGAAACCCCTTACACGATGTGAGGGCGTTACGGCTTAGGCCGAAGTTGTAAATATCAGTTTGTCTTTTATGATTTTTAGTACTGAAAAGAAAACTAGGCTGCAAGCCTGTTTGTGAAGAGGTTAAGACCTCGACTCTTCGTTATGACTGTACTCTTATCGGTTCAGGCTTTTTCACCCAAGGGTTTATAATATAAATAATTTACTATCCTTCTGTAATTTTTGATCTGTTTACCACATACAGTCTTTAAATTTAATTTATAAAGAGTAATAAGATAGATGCAGGCATTGTGATAGCCTTCCACTGTAAATTTATAAAGCATCCGTAAGTAAGTTTATTGTCTTAATTTATAATTAATATTTCAATGCATATACAGGTATTTATAGGGTCGAACCCTAATTACCATTCAAGAGATTATTACTGTTTTCTTAGTTTGTTACTGTGTAAGAAATAAATAATATACCGGCTTAGAACAGCCTTATAGTATTGTTTTACAATGCGGCTGCAAGTAAATTGTTGTCTTATTTTTATAATTACTACTTTGTTTGTATAATTAGTGCTTCTAGGGTTTTAACCCTAATTTATACAGTTGAAAATCAGTTAGTTGCTCAACCTGACATTTAAGAATTAACATTATAGACCCTGTGGTTGACTGTGAGCAAAATAAAAATAAAGGGTTTAAACCTTAATGGTTAAGCTCGACATTCGAGCAATTTACGGTTCTGCATAACTGTGTTATAATACTATTAATAAATTCTTTTACAATGTTTACTGTTAAAAAATGTATTAAATTTTTAAATTATAAAACTATATAGGGTTTATACCCTTATACCAATATCGTAGCTGTTTATATTATTTTCTTGCATTACTGTAGGCCATGTTATAATACTGTAAAAGCAAATATAATCTTTTCGAATTAGAAAGACTTGTTGTATTCTTATTAGATATTACCATTGTCTTTAAGTAATGTTTATTTTCTTTATAATTCACAGAGTGTGAATAATTTGTACATGAACTTTATTTATTTATATCTTGAGTATAAATAGACTAGGTTTATAATAATATACTACTTTGAATGTTATTTCTATAATGTATATAATATAGAAAACATTATTGGTGATCCAATAATGACATTACTTCTTGTCCTTGTTACTATGATTGTTATTTAATGTCATTTACCCAATGTTTGGTTTGGGTTCTTTATTTAGTTGTAATACCTGAATATTTCTATATAATACTTATTTAATATTAAAGTATATTTCAATATACATATCTATATAAATACCTGTGTATAAGATAGCATTCATTTACCATATTTAAAAATAGAATAACAGTTATGAGATATGCTTAACTTAACTAAATAAAAGAATATACAGTAATTAGACAATTACATTATTAACTATATTGCAGACTAATACCAATAGGATTTAACTGTAACATTGAATCAGATAAGTAATTATAAGTAATTATATCCTACTGTCAGTATTGTTTTTATTTTAACTTTAAAAGGTTAAATCCTTTTAACTAGAAGATAACAATCGTAAATTTTAAACTGCAGAGATGCTTAGTCTATCTTTTCTTTATTACAGCTAATATTTACAGAAAACAAAGATACAGTACTAGGAATAGTTTTTAAGACTGTAAGAAAATAACTTATGAACTTGTGAAAACACTTGTAGTAACTGCAAGTAATATAGGAAACTCGGTTCAGAAGAATACTACTTCTCAACACCGAGATACTGTGCTGGAGTACGGTCTGGTGATACCAGATGTGGAAAAACACAGTAACTATTAACAGTTTTAACTACTGATATTCTGAGATACTAACTTTATTGAAACTAACTAACTACTCAGACATATAAATAAACATAACATGCATCCATTCATACTCAGTAAACATAAAGAAATAAATAACAGAACCTGTTTAAGCTATGGACAACAGCAGCAATGGGAGATCATTCCTGCCTACCAACTCCTGGAGAGCACTCAGACAGCGACTTCTCAGGACCCCCGAGCTTGCTCTGGTCTCCCTGGATGGAACTAGGTGCAGAGATGTCAGATACTAGTCCTCAAACTCAGTATGAATCCTGAACTTAGCAGCAAGTTCTCCCAGCTAAAAGCTGTAAATAAAATCAAGTTACTGCAGCAATCCACTCAGAACACTTCCTTACTGCTTTTCCCTCTTTCCTCAATGAAATTCCTGAATAACATTCACCTGAACGAATTCTCTCTGGAATAAAATCTGAGTAGCCTCAGCTCTCTTCATTGAGTACTTTTAAAAGATTGCCTAGGTCTTTTTGGTTTAACTGTCATTTAATGAGCCACCTGCTTTGATTCCACTTTCTTGGGGAATCATGACCCCAATTATAGGGAAGTTGCCACCTACAACTTAGGAAGTGTTTGAGGATGCTGCCACTTGTCTTTTGCCTTTCCACCTATTTCCATCCAACAGTTTGACCAGTAACCTCTTTTTAACAGCTCTCCCATGCTGTTGTCTCCATAATTTATTTATAAATAATAAAATATTATGAATTACACACCATTACTATTGACTCTGCTGAGTCATCAATCCCTACTTAGGATTAAGTTTAACATAATGTCTCAGAAATATAATAAAACAATTTACATAATTTTACAAAATTGGGGTATGTGACATACACACCCCCTTAAAATGTAACATCGTCCTCGATGTTACTTATTCTTCTTCCTCAGGAACCTCCTGGAACAGATTTGGGTATGCTTCCCGCACCTTACTTTCCAGTTCCCAAGTAGCTTCTTCAGGACTAAGGTGCTTCCATTGCACCTTCAGCTGTCCAATCGTGCGGTTTCGCAGAGTAATTTCCCTCCTCCCGAGGATACAGTCCGGTTCCACCAGAACTTCCCCTTTTGGTTCTACCTATACAACGTTCCAATCAATCACATGAGTAGCATCATGAACATACTTTTTCAGAACAGAAATATGAAAAACATTGTGCACTTTTAAATTAGGGGGTAACGCTAACTGATATGCAACTTGACCAATTCTAGATAAAATTTCAAACGGTCCACAATAACGTGGCACTAATTTGGCACAACTCCCTACTCTCAGGGAGATCTTCTTTGGTCTTACCTTTATAAACACGTGCTCACCCACCTGGAACTCTTTAGGAGTTCTCTTCAAATATGCTTGGCTCTTTTGCCGATCCTGAGAAACCTTCAAGTTCTCCTGCACTTGTTTTACAATCTGTTCCATTTCTTTTAATAATTCGGGTCCCAACACTAATCTATCTACTGGATTATTCCAGGAGATAGGAGTGTTACATTTACGCCCATATAGAATTTCAAAAGGACTGAACTTAGCTGATGACTGATAATTATTGTTGTATGCAAATTCTGCTAAATGCAAGTAATCCTCCCACTTACCTGGTTGATCCTTGATGTACATTCTTAACAAATCTTCCAACACCTTATTAACTCTTTCAGTCCGTCCGTCTGTTTGAGGATGGAAAGAAGTACTGAAATTTAGTGTTGTGTTTAATCCTTTAAACAAGGATTTCCAGAAATTCCCTGTGAATTTAGGATCCTTGTCTGAAATAATAACATTCGGTACACCATGTAGCCGAAAAATATGTTTTAAGAAAATGTCTGCTATGTTTGCATCCTTGTAAGTGGTCTTAACAGGAATAAAATGTGCTGCTTTACTTAATTTATCTACTACCACCATAATTGAATCATTCTGATTTTGATTTCTGGGTAATCCAGTAATGAAATCTAAGCTGATTATTTCCCATTTCCAACTAGGAATAGGCACAGGTTGCAGTAACCCAGCTGGATGTTGATGTTCTGTTTTCACTTGTTGACAGTCCAAACATCTAGCTATATACTCAGCTACTTCAGATTTCATATTAGGCCAGAAATAATATTTTTTCAACATGGTAATAGTTTTCTGGTAGCCTGGATGCCCTGAGTAAGGGGTTTTATGCACTTCATCCAGAATCAACAATTTAACTTTAGACACATTAGGCACATACAGTATGTCCTTAAACAATAAAAATCCATCTTTATTTAGACTATAACCCTTAATTAAACTTTCGGTGGGTTCTTCTTTAGCTGTAGCTTGTAATTTTTGATAAATTTCATCCAATTTTATCCCTTTAGTCAGCTGTTCATTTAAATCAGAAACATAAGTACTGATTGCTGATGTAAAATTCAGCTTTGCATTTCTGCTCAAAGCATCAGCTACTTTATTTTCTTTTCCTTTTATGTGTTGAATTTCGAAATCGTATTCACTTAAGAAGGCTAACCATCTTGCTTGCCTTGCATTTAAGTTGGGCTGATCTAAAAGGTATTTTAGACCCTTATTATCAGTTATTAAAGTAAACTTTTTGCCTATTAAATGGTGTCGCCACATTTTTAGGGCATGAATAACAATAGCTAGCTCTAAATCATACGTGGCATAATTCTTTTCATGGATCTTTAGCTTCCTAGACTCATAGGCAATGACATGCCCATCCTAAGTCAACACTCCACCTAGACCGTCATTACAAGCATTGGTGCAAACCACGAAATCCTTATTAGGATCTGCTATTCTTAAAATAGGCGCAGTTGTTAATAAAGTTTTTAGTTTCTTAAAGCTTTCTTCGCATTTTAAGTTCCAATCGAATTTCTTGCCTTTCTTTTGCAAGGAAGTGATTGGGTTAGCTATTTTTGAAAAACCTTCTATGAATCTCAGGTAATAACCGGTAATTCCCATGAAGGACCTAACATCTGTTACGTCTTTTGGTACTGGCCAATCTTCGATTGCCCGGATCTTTTCAGGATCAACTGAAATCCCTTCCTTAGTCACCACGTGACATAAGTACTGGATTTCATCCCTGAAGAAATCACACTTACTGAACTTCACAAAGAGCTGTTGCTCTCGCAGTTCTTGTAAGACTATCCGTAAATGTTCCTTATGTTCCTCTTCATTTTTAGAATAGATTAAGATTTCATCGATGAATACGACAACAAATTTGTCCAAATATTTATGCATTATGTTATTCATTAGACACATAAAGATGGCTGGGGCATTAGTAAGCCCGAATGGCATTACGACAAATTCGTAATGTCCATACCTTGTTCTGAAAGCTGTCTTCAATATGTCCTCTTCTTTAATTCTCACTTGATGATAGCCTGATCTCAGGTCTATCTTAGAGAACACCGTAGCTCCACGTAGCTAATCAAACAGATCATCTATGCGGGGCAACGGATATCTATTTTTAATTGTCATTTTATTTAGTTAACGGTAATTTATGCAAAGTCGCATAGTCCCGTCCTTCTTTTTAACAAAGATTACTGGTGCTCCCCAAGGGGACACACTAGGACGAATGTATTTCTTATCTATTAATTCATTTAACTGTGATTTTAATTCGTTAAGTTCCAGAATATTCATACGGTATGGAGCCTTTGAGCTAGGTACAGCACCTGGTACCAGCTCTATTGTGAAATCCAGTTCCCTCCTGGGAGGTAATCCTGGAATTTCCTCTGGAAAAACATCAATAAATTCATTTAACACTGGAATATCCTCTATTTTTATTTTATCTTTTTCATATTTAATCACCCCATCTGTAATAGTTACAGCATAGGCTTTACACCCTTTCCTGACTGCTCTTTTTAATTGGAAGGCAGAAATCTGCCTAATTACAGTTTTCCTAGGAACACCCTTAACTGTTACAGGCTGTTCATTATTATTCATACACGGAAAGGTTTTATCAAAATAGTTTAAAACTACCCTGTGTTGTTCTAACCAGTCCATACCAATAAGTATGTCATACGAGCCAAGTGGCAAAACATTTAATTTAACAGTAGTTTTAAAATCATTCATATCTAAAGCACATTCCTTAACATAACAATTTACCTTCCTTTTTGCCCCTGTGGCTAGTTGAACTAGCCAAGAGTTATCAAACTTTTCAACAGTCAGATTACACTTTTCTACTATCTGCGGTGAAATATAACTAAGACTTGCACCTGGATCTACTAGAATAGTTACAGGAGTTTTGTTAACCATACCTTCTACTTCCACCATGGAAGTTTGATAATCAGCTTGGCGGTTCTCCAACACTGCATTGATTCGGGGCATAGTCCTTGCAAAGTCTCCAACAGTCATTTCATCTTGTATTGTATGAATATTGCTATTTGGCTTCTTCCGATTTGGGCAAACTGAAGTATAGTGTGGGCCATTGTACTCCCAGCACTTAACAGGTTCCTTCCGTTCGAAATTCTTAGTGAAATTTCCATGATTGTTAGAAGCCTCCTTGCTGCCCTTGAAGTTATTGGAATTATTAGAAGCACCATTCTTGCTTCCCTGGAAGTTCTTACCATTAGAATGGTTTCTGTTCCTGTTATTCTTGAAATTTTTCTGAGGTACAAACTCCTTTTTCTTGAATTCAGGCTGATTACCGTTCTTTTTAGCCTTCCAGTTGGCTATTCCTTCCTTCTTTTTGTTCTGTTCAAAACAGAAATTTTCCTTCTGCATGGCTTCTTCCAGAGTTTTGGGGTTATCATATTCAATTCTGTCCTTTATATGGTATGGCAGACAGCTGAGAAACCGCTGTACTTTAGGTTTCTCATCAACTAAATACGGCACATACTTTAACAGACTTAAGAACTTACTATTTAAGTCCTTCATTTTCATGGACCCAAGCTTTAACTCATAAATTTCCTTGGCCCTTTCTTCATAATATTGTTCGGTCAGAAACTTCTTCTTGAAGTACCTTTTAAAGGTACTCCAATTAACCTCTTTTTCTTTGATCCCCTTGACCCTTTTAAAATCTTGCCACCATATATCTGCCTTCCCAGAAAGGTTATAGATGGCCATTCTCTCCTTCAGCTGATTTGAATAATTATAAATCTGAAAGTATTTTCTCATCCCAGATAACCAGGTTTCTGCCTCTTCTCCTTTTTCAGTTTCTCCATTGAAAGTTGGGGGTTTTATTTTCTTGAACTCCCCAGAGATCTCTTCGTAAGGCTTGTACTTTTTCTTCCTTTTATACAACTCAGCCTCACTACTGTCACTAGTAGTGTAATAGCTCTGTTGTTCCTTACTTCCTTCAGATGATGAACTGCTATCAGGTTTAGCTAGTTTCATCTTTTTGGACCCTTTCTGATGGCTGGATTCTTTGGATTTAGACCTTCTGTTTCTCCCTTCACTCTGAAATTTCTCTATCAGAATTTGATTTAACTCCTCTTGGGTCTTTAGAATTCTTTGATTATCCTTCTTGATTGATTCTAATTCAGTCTTTAAACCCTTTATGGTCTACATCAACTCTGAGGAGTGAGCAGTTACCTCCTCTATCACTGGTTCTCTGGACATCTATCTGGTCTCAGTGTTTGGAGATTCCTTCTCAGCATATTCTCCTAAGTTCTCCATACCTGCCTATTAGATTCAGAAAAAGTAATTTTCTGCCTTTCACATAAAACAAAATACAGGTTAGTATATTATTTTTACTGTTCTGCGGAAAGTAATTGGGCCACATCAAGGCCTAGTGTTTGAACCATGCTCTGATACCACATTTCAAGACACCAAAATTTCCAAAAAATTTAAAATTTTTAAATCTACAAAACATTAAAGTTAAACAAATTAACTAATATTAATTAGTTATGTGTTAACAGCTTGCTATTGAATTTATCAGTTCAAATGTTTAGTTATTGAACATATCTATAGCTTACTGACTTTTATTCTTTTTGTGACCATAAGGTGAATTATTATGCATAACTGGGCTTACTTAGCTTTACAACTAACGCAACGGTTTCTACCTTTCTTACAGATGTACAGGTAAGAGGTTGTGATGCTGCACTTGTAATTCTAGAGTATTTATTAAAAGTTCATCATAAGAGTAAAAGCTCGGAAGAAAGTAAGAGACAATATCATGTCAACTTATGTTAAGGTATAATCAAACTGGGTTCTTCCTAGCAACAGTAAATTATATTTCTATTGATCTGTCAATTTCTCTATTTATTTACAGTTTGCAAATTATACAAAAGTAACTTAGTAGCTCTTGAGAAAATCCGAGTAAGGAAACATAGCTATAGAGTCTCTACTAAGGACCCAAATGCAACCAGCATTTCAAGTCATGTGATAACTGCTAAGAACCTTTCTGTATTATTACAAGGTTTGGCTCATCCTTACAAAGTCCTTGCTTAATAAAAAGAATATTACTAAGTAAAAACAATGTCTCATACAATAAAAAATAACTTTCTTCTCTTTAGTAATTTGTACTATAGATGCTATTTTAAGCTATGAAAATAACTCCTTTAAGAGATTGCAAACAGAAAGGGAAATACTCCTAGCCTTCTACCATCCTGTCCTTTTTTATGGACTTTTAAACCATGCTAGCAATAAGAGAACTTGGCTTATAAAAAAAAACTAGGAAACAATAAACCATTATATAATTTTTATCATAGCCTTGCACTTGGGATCCTTTATATTATTACAGAGTTATTCCTTCAAACAAGGGATGATCTCTAGGCTAATGGCAATATTAAAATATAATTCAAGGTTTATAATAGCGTGCACTAAAAATAACCATCTAAGATCTTGATATTATTATCCTTTTACCTATTTAAGAGCTCGAGGCAATTCATAATATGATGACAAGGTTTATATTAAACCTGCGCCAATTTAATCTCTCTCTATATATACATCATATACTATACTCCCTCCAAAGAATATAAACTATAGTAACAATGTTACTATCCCAAATCAAATGCCTTTCGATCATCAAGCTTATGATTATTGTGATGTCGATATTGGATTTAATATGATTTCCAATGATTTAAGTAATAGAGTGGAGTATCATGACATATATTATTTGCATGCAGTACTGATTGGTGGATCTTTCGCCATGACTTTGGTTAACGATGATCATTTAAATGATTTGGAAAATCATTCCTCCACGAAGATTTGTTTGTTAACTATGGAGCAGACCCACTCTACGTTGGTAAATTAAACCACTGTCGTGGCATTATCTCAGCCAAGCACCATGTGGATATAAGCGTTGCATTGTTAACCCTAAACTCCATTGCTCCGTCTCCCTCGGCGCTGGTCGCTCTGCGACTATGCTGTGCATTCTGCGTGGTCCCTTCTCTGTGAGTCTTCTTCTTGTAGCTTCCTGGTCGTAGCTTATTCTATTCCTGCAAGTTATCATTCAGTTCTCACTCTCCCTGTCACTGTTTCCTTGTCCTACCGAGCAGTACCCTCGCCAATGCTGTTGCCTCCCTCCGAGGTTTCGTTTGTTGGTCTTACAGCCTTCAAAATCTGTGTAAGTTTGAGAGTTAAACTCCCTTTTACCTCCTTACAAGTACTTTCTCCCTGCGCTGTTGGCTGTGCTAAAAATATACCAGTGGTCGTGCCTCCTCCATGAAAACAGGTAAGGGTTTAAATACTGTTTACGGTTCGATGTAGATTTTACATCTTCCTTTTATAGCTTACAGCATTCTTATATAGGTTTTTATTTCTTGTAAATGCAGGTTCTTGCAAATCCACGGCGCGGCCACTGGTGAGAAGGCTGGGCAAGCAAGCTGCAAATCGGTAAGCCTGGTTACACCATGGCTGGTCCTCCTTATGGTTTTCAAAAGGGACTTTCGTGGGTTGGCTTAAGAAGCCTGAAACCCTTATTGCTTCATTGCGGCCTTAAGACTACTGGTTTTAAGAGTTATTAGGTGAAACCCCTTACACGATGTGAGGGCGTTACGGCTTATGCCGAAGTTGTAAATATCAGTTTGTCTTTTATGCTTTTTAGTACTGAAAAGAAAAACTAGGCTGCAAGCCTGTTTGTGAAGAGATTAAGACCTCGACTCTTCGTTATGACTGTACTCTTATCGGTTCAGGGTTTTTCACCCAAGGGTTTATAATATAAATAATTTACTGTCCTTCTGTAATTTTTGATCTGTTTACCACATACAGTCTTTAAATTTAATTTATAAAGAGTAATAAGATAGATGCAGGAATTGTGATAGCCTTCCACTGTAAATTTATAAAGCAGTCGTAAGTAAGTTTATTGTCTTAATTTATAATTAATATTTCAATGCATATACAGGTATTTATAGGGTCGAACCCTAATTATCGTTCAAGAGATTATTACTGTTTTCTTAGTTTGTTACTGTGTAAGAAATAAATAATATACCGTCTTAGAACAGCATTATAGTATTGTTTTACAATGCGGCTGCAAGTAAATTGTTGTCTTATTTTTATAATTACTACTTTGTTTGTATAATTAGTGCTTCTAGGGTTTTAACCCTAATTTATACAGTTGAAAATGAGTCAGTTGCTCAACCTGACATTTAAGAATTAACATTATAGACCCTGTGGTTGACTGTGAGCAAAATAAAAATAAAGGGTTTAAACCTTAATGGTTAAGCTCGACATTCGAGCAATTTACGGTTCTGCATAACTGTGTTATAATACTATTAATAAATTCTTTTACAATGTTTACTGTTAAAAAACGTATTAACTTTTTAAATTATAAAAGTATATAGGGTTTATACCCTTATACCCATATCGTAGCTGTTTATATTATTTTCTTGCATTATTGTAGGCCATGTTATAATACTGTAAAAGAAAATATAATCTTTTCGAATTAGAAAGACCTGTTGTATTCTTATTAGATATTACCATTGTCTTTAATTAATGTTTATTTTCTTTATAATACACAGAGTATGACTAATTTATACATGAACTTTATTTATTTATATCTTGAGTATAAATAGACTAGGTTTATAATAATATACTACTTTGAATGTTATTTCTATAATGTATATAATATAGAAAACATTATTGGTGATCCAATAATGACATTACTTCTTGTCCCTGTTACTATGATTGTTATTTAATGTTATTTAGCCAATGTTTGTTTTGGGTTCTTTCTTTAGTTGTAATACCTGAATATTTCTATATAATACTTATTTAATATTAAAATATATTTTCATATACATATCTATATAAATACCTGTGTATAAGATATCATTCATTTACCATATTTAAAAATATAATAACAGTTATGAGATATGCTTAACTTATCTAAATAAAAGAATATACAGTAATTAGACAATTACATTATTAACTATATTGCAGATTAATACCAATAGGATTTAACTGTAACATTGAATCAGATAAGTAATTATAAGTAATTATATCCTACTGTCAGTATTGTTTTTATTTTAACTTTAAAAGGTTAAATCCTTTTAACTAGAAGATAACAATCGTAAATTTTAAACTGCAGAGATGCTTAGTCTATCTTTTCTTTATTACAACTAGTATTTACAGAAAAAAAAGATACAGTACTAGGAATAGTTTTTAAGACTGTAAGAAAATAACTTATGAACTTGTGAAAACACTTGTAGTAACTGCAAGTAATATAGGAAACTCGATTCAGAAGAATGCTACTTCTCAACACCGAGATACTATGCTGGAGTACGGTCTGGTGATACCAGATGTGGAAAAACACATTAACTATTAACAGTTTTAACTACTGATATTCTGAGATACTAACTTTATTGAAACTAACTAACTACTCAGACATATAAATAAACATAACATGCATCCATTCATACTTAGTAAACATAAAGAAATAAATAACAAAACATGTTTAAGCTGTGGACAACAACAGCAATGGGAGGCCGTTCCTCCCTAACAACTCCTGGAGAGCACTCAGACAATGACTTCTCAGGACCCCCGAGCTTGCTCTGGTCTCCCTGGATGGAACTAGGTGCAGAGATGTCAGATACTAGTCCTCAAACTCAGTATGAATCCTGAACTTAGCAGCAAG
>LPNX010485631.1:192836-217707 GCA_001517045.1 Pseudotsuga menziesii
TGTGAAAGTTACACTGGGGACTATTGCACTAACTTACAAAGGAGGTTGTACCTCAAGGTCTAGACACAATTTAGACATCACATAAAGGGGTAACACACATCCCCAATGGGGGTACAACAACATACAATGATAATATACATCATAATATCTTTCTAAGTTACAAATAGATATACAAACCTGACAATAAAGTGATATACGAGTCTGACTTAGAGATGACGAGCATGATATAAGGTGAGATGAATGCAGATAGTGATGACAAAATTTCAGTTGAACATGGGCATGGAATGACTTGGTGGTGCTGAATTTGACAAGACTGATACCAATTCCCCAATGCAAGTGATGGTGGGAGCATTCTTGGACAACTCAAACGAGCAAGAAGACTCATGGACTCAGTAGGACTCGAAGACAAATTGGTTATGCAAGTACTGAATGCATATGCATATGTGTGTCATGTTTAAGAGTGAATATGTAATGTCATAACTACAAAAAAATACAAACTTTTCCCTTATCTCTGTCATGATTGACAAGTACCTATTTTTCATTTTAACGAGCTCAAAGAGGGTAATAGACACTCTTTGTAGCTCATCAAGTGATGACTCCATTATCATATGTTTTATGAACCTGACAAAGGAGAGGTTCATTCCCAGAAAGGGTCCTTCATCATTTGATTTTATGATTCTGATGAAACAAAACTCATTCATCATTTCATTTTTAGAGAGTCTAAAATGACTAAGAAGACTCCAAGGTGGAATTTTTCGTAAATTTAGTCCCCTGGGCCTAAAAAAAGTACAAAATTATGCCCAAGAGAACTCTTCTAGTTGTGATAAACTAGAGTGTACCTTTTTTGTGAATAAGTCTAATCGATTCAAAAAAGGGGTAAACTATCATCGACAAGACAATCATTCAAATACTTGTAGAAGTGTGAAAGCATCAAATTTTCTTGGCAATCTTTTCATGTTTCGGGAGACTAAAAAGAGCTTAAAGGTGAATCCATAAGGGGTTCTCTTTTTTCATAATCGAATTCTAATGAGTTTGCAAAAGTAGTAAGAGTATACTCGATACCTCTTCAATAAGTTTTTAATGAGGACTTTGAAGGTATAAAAGTCACTTGCAACCTTTTTCATGTTTGAATCTAGATCACGAAAAAGCAATAAAGTAAGCTCAAACCACTTTTCATGTTTTAACCAAAGCATGAAAAAAGAAAAGGAAGATCAAAACCATCTTACTGTTTTTAATGAGTTCTAAGATCGATTGAAAGAATGCTTAGATCATTTGCTTCATTTTTTAACGATCTTGACAAAAAATAGGAACTATGCTCAAAATGTTGTTTCATGGTTTAGCAAGATAGAAACTAAAAAAAATGTATTCTTTAAAAGACTCCAGTTGATGGGTGTTTTCTCAACATGATTTCCAGTGGTTGGTACTTCCCCCTAGTAAAACTATCAAGTATTTTAACTCCAATATAAATCGGTAATGATACATGCCCCTGAAGCTCCATTTCATCTCCTTACTCTTTTCTAACTAAATTTCAAGTTATTTCTAGGAGAAAGTTCACCAGAAACAGAGGAAGAAAGAGGAAGAAGTGCTACAAGAATATGAAATGAAGTCTAAAAATATTGAGTCTTAACAAAATAGAAATGAATCTGTCTCATTTTTTAATGAGCTTGACATGAAAATGGAACTCTGCTCAAAGTGACCCGTTTCTTTCTTACAGAAGCTTGAAATAGAAGATAAATATGCTTATGGGGACCTGTTTCATTTTTATGCAAGATTGAAACAAAAAACAACTATGCTTGAGGAAATCCGTATCATTTTTTAATGGACTTGAAACAGAATGGGAACTATGCTCATAAGCATCTGTTTCATTTTTTAACGAGATTTACAGGAAAACAGAACTATGCTCACCAACAGTTCTTAGCCAACATGATGTCTAGATGTTGGTAGGTTCCCCCCAACTAAAATATCTGGCGGATTAACTCCATTATGATGTCCAGAGACTAGAGACATGACCCCAATGCTTTCTCATGAGGAGAAGAAGCTATGGTTTTCAAACGACTAAGCTTTTTCATGATGTACAGAGTCGAGAGTCGTGGTAGGTGAAGGGGAAGGAACCCCAAGAACATGTGGGACATTCAGGGAAGTCTGACGAATAGGAGTCATATGATGATCAGGTTTAATAATGGAAAGATGATCAATGGTCATAATTTTCCCGTCATGGGGAAAATGCATCAATCGAAAGAGTGTGGAAACTACAAATTTCATGGTGTAAACATAATTTCTTCGAAGGAGCAGATTAAAATATAAGGGACCTTGGACAACTGTAACATCAATGAAGATAGTTTTCCCTCCTAAAGTGATAGGAAAAAGAGGAAGGATTCCTAAAGGTGCAATAGGTACTCGATTAAAATCTAGTATCTGATCAGTGTCTAGTATAATATGAGGAGAACCTATGGCTTGCGAATCATTTTAGGATAGAATACTAACATAATCCCCTTCGTCAACAATAATGTGGAGTATAATCTTAGCAGTAACTTGCACATATATCTGAAAAGGAACACTTGAATGAAGATGATATTATTTTATATTACTCCAATTAAAGGAAATAACCTTTTTACCTAGAGGGGATTCTATTGAAATAGACATGATTCCCCCTTATGTAGGACAATCGAAACTAACTAAGAAAACTTCAATGGGTTTCAGTTCACTCTCAACTGGAAGAGAAGGGAAAGACGTAGACTACACCAGTGTGAACAATTTAGTATTAACATTCTTTGATGAAAGAGTGGGATTGGGTGGAGATCAAATCGACTCAACCACTTTAAATTCACTCTTCAAAGGAAGAGTGGGATCAACCAAGAATCGAAATAGATCAACCACTTTATCAACCAATGGAATGTCAAGGGACAACTTACGATAACCAGTTGGAAGTTGTTGTTGAATAACAAGAATATCTTCCAACAAATTTGAAGCTTCATCCATGCAAGGACAAAACTAAGTTAGGTGCATATCCTTACATAGCAAGAAATGGTGTCTGAATTTTCCTTTTAAACTCTTAACCATAGAGTCATTGGTTGAAGGGGTATGACAAGAGACTAATGACATGGGGTGTTGGAAATCCTTGGACCACACTTATAAAACCTGATACATACCATGACAATCCTTAAGAAGAAGGCAACCCTTGCAAAGTCTACAAGGGAACTTAGTCTTACGAGGTGCTTTTATTGGAAATTCAACACTTTCAGCACTACGATCAATGGCTGATGGATATCCAACATGACAATCAAAGGTTGGAGTTGTGACCTTGTGCTTAGTTTTGTTCTACTTAGCCTTCATTTTTTTCTTCTTCTTACCTACCCATTTACTAACATCAGATATTTCAATAGGTGAAGAGTAAGAAAAGGAAGTCGATTCAACATTCGACAAAGAAGGAGAACGATTTACATGAGGTTGATGCTTATGCAGTGAAGGACTGTGATCTGACACAAAAGGTGCATTTGGTGCAACATAATTGGAGAATAACCATACATGTAATTATATAGTCAATCTGGGAAGACTCAATGTGGCCATGAAGGGAGGACCAACAACTCCACAAGGGGGAGAAACAAAATACATACCCTTAAAAGTGGTCTCTTGGTTGGTAGTTTGAGGAGACTCTCCCATATCTAAAATATCTAAGAATATCTGAAGTACCACAAAAATAAAACACTACTAAAATATAAAAGAAACAATCAAACTATGTGAATAGGAGTGGATGAAAAGTAAGGATGCTCATAGTATTGTCGAGGCTTCACAACTCACTATATACCACAAGGTGCAATAGTAAAATGTGATAAGGAGGATTGGGACTGTAACCTTTCCTGAATACCCAACTACCTGGATGGTACATGCATAGAAATCTCCCCGAGTGTTTTTCTTTGTGTATTGTGATGCCAAAATGACCAAATGGTTAACTGAGTTGGTCACAGGAATCCTAACAAGGTCTCCCCATATACACTAGATACGCAAGAGCTCAAATCTATAGTGGTGTTGTCTAATGCACAACTGCATGACAGGAGCCTTTTGATATACTATCGAGTACATGAAGTATTTTTCTATATACCCAACGGGACGTGAAAATCCATTTGATATACCAGTTGGTATGTGGAAGAACTACAAGCCCTAAAGATGTAGTGAAGGAAAATAACGACAACTGCCACACTTAAATATGTGAGAACATGTCTCTAACATACACATAGTTACTAAATGAGTTTAACCTAAGCTAGTGTTAATTTTATCTTATGTGGTTCAGTGGATGCATGAGGTATAGACAGGAAATGTAAAAAGAATGCAAATCCTAGCTACATGATGATGCACATTCCTCTTTTCATTTCAATGAAAACTACTTAAGGTAAGGAGAGATGGTTCTTTTGAAACCAAAATGAGCCTAAGAAGTAATGAAAAGAATAATTCCTTAATAGAGTGCAATAACTCTAACTTTCTGCAATAATAAGCCAAAAAGTGCAACGAAATAAAATATACGATAAATATTAACAATGTATAAAACAAAATAACGAAGCACTTTGATTTTGAAATGCATGTATTAGAATGGAATTTGAGAACTAAACTCTTTTCATATCTACAAAAAAAAATGAGAGAATGTCTACAACAATCTAATCATTCAGAAATCACAAAAGAAAAATGACAAGCACCCACACAACTCAAAGACACTCAAGAATGGCTCAAAGTCTACCAAATGAAATCAAAACTCAATGATTGAGTGTAGGAATGGTTTGGACATCAGATATAACAATATGAGCAGATATGGAGAGATCTAGTAATGTGATCAGGGATGGCATGATTGAACCAACAAGTGGGGGATTGAAATTTCCCTCCACAACCAAGTTATTCACTTGATTAGTAAAACATCAAAAGTAAAAAAAACAAATCCAAATACAGACAATGCTGGACCTAGGGCCTCCAAATATTAAGGAAATCCTAGCTAATCCCTAGGCTTGAAGGGGTTAGCACACCTTAGTACACTACATTAGAGTTCCAGAGAGGGGTTGGTGCACCTTGTACACATGCAAATATTTCGACTAGTGCACTTTTTCTTAAGGAAAAAATTGTCAGCCACAGAGTGGCGCTCTGTATACACAGCCTAGGAGGGCTGAGTGAATAACAAGCAACAAAAAAGATATATCTACTAAGGCAGAATGGTAAGAGGTCTAATACTGATCCCAAAGAGAATCAAGGGCATCCAAGAAACTCCTTAATAACAAAACCAAAGGAGGGAGGGTCTCAAGTGGATAGAAAAAGGATTGATAAAAAGACATGAAATCACATACAACTAAAATCAAATCTATGTTTTTCCCTAGTATGGTCACCAAATTTGTTACCGAATAAATATACTCAAATAGAATCAAGCCAAATCTCCCTAGTCCAAGTGGATCTAGAACAAATCAAGTACATAATACAATATACTTTCCTATATTAATACATATGCAAGTTAAAAATATAATCACTTACCTAAGGTGTCCAAATCCTTTTCCTCTTTGTTGATCCAAGCTCCAAAAGCTTTAAGATCTTGAGCTGCAAAAATCTATAGAGAAAATGGAAACAAGAAAATAATACATGAATATCTACATATGAATTGATCTAAGCTAACATTTAAGAAAGAAATATCTAAACATTATCAGCACAACAAAATTTATGAAAAAAGTTTTGTTTTACTGTAATAATTGGAAATGCATAGAATTACATAGAGAAAGAGCATCACAACATCATACTTAACGTTGCAACCTTCCATCCAACAATCCAAGCCAAGCCTCCAAAGAAAGATAGTTTTCCTCCCAGGATGAGTACGGATCACCTAGAAATTCCACTAGCATAAGAGTACCATAATCCTTTCTCTCTTCACAATGGAGAGAGGGTTCAAATTTATAAGGCTAAAGGGATAGAGTAGTTTGAATATTAAGAGGAGAGGTCTAAGGGATCCTCCCATTAGGTTAGGGAACCGAATTCCACCTCACCTAGAAGCTAGGTATGACCCTTCACCTCATATGACTTCGAGAAGGGTCTCGAATATTTGAATATTCCACTATAAATACCACTAGCACACCTGGCATGAGGATATAGAGCACTAAAGTAGGGTTGGAACACCTTGCAAGAGGGATAAGAGTGTTGGTGTCACACCCTACCAAGTCCTAAAGACTTCCAACTAGGGCCTAGCGCACCTTGAATGAAGAGAAGGAGCACCATCCTACTTAGAGGAGGAAAAATGCTAGGAACAAACTCAAAATAAATGCACTTTAGATAAGGGAAATTTAGGGATTAGGAACAAGGTTGACACATGGCTGATAATGACGATATTTTTGTGTAAAATAACTCATTTAACTAGAATAAGGCTAGAACAAGTAACTAATAACTTATTACAGACACTTAACATGTGACCTATTGGTGTTCACCAACCACACGGGGCTTCACTCAATGAATCTCTAACACTGCATGTTCATTCATTCCATATGATACAATAGCCCTAATTTTAGTAAATATTGGAAAATTGTCACGTCCCATCTCACCTACCAGCGAGGGAACGTGACCATGATGCAATCTAACCTGGGAAATTTAAATCCCATGAACATACACATGATAAAAAATGCATTGAACTTAAACATACAAAGATGCATAAATCATTCATATACAGTAGAAGCAAAATATGTATTCATTCACAATATTTAACATGTTCATATTAATCAATAGGCACATACATTTGCAGAGATAAAATATAAAAGAGATACTTATCTTAGAAGAAGATTGTCCTGTAACTAGCTACATCGCTGCAACGTTCCATCCAACCATAGGCTAGTGTGCTCATCAATATCTTAGCATCACTTCCACCCCCAGGATGGAAATAATTCCCACAAGGAATAAGGGAACACTAGCAGACTCACACATAGCCAAGGATATAACAAGAACTCATCCAAGCCAACACAGTTGGGTTTATTAGGCTGCAAAGGAGCTAGAAAGGCTGAATGCTAACATAGTGAGCTCAACCACATAGCTATGGACACCTACACCAGACCTATCCTGGATTCTAAAACATCTACACACCCAGCAAAAGGAGAACCCCCTTCTCTGCTACACAGTCCCTTGGGATATGTCTTCCTTTCCAATTCTATTTAGGGTGTACAAAGAAGAAAACCAACCCCCTAGATCTGTCTGTGGGGTTCCTTCTCACACCATTTTTATCAAGCTAGTTCAGACACCATTTTCATTCCCAAACTGGTTTAGATACCAAACAAAGATGTACACACTACAATTATAGTTTTGGGATTGAAGAAAAACATCAAAATATCCAAAATCAGGAATGGAAATTGAGTAAAACAACTCATCCTGTGCAATTCGATTTCCAGAGTCATTTATGGCCCTAACGTGGCCAAAACGGACTCAACAACACCCAAAATTCATGGGTCTCTTCTCCCACTCATTGGCATTACCAAAAATGAATTTCCAACTTGAGGAAAATGAGGAAAATGACAAGAAATCGTGAGGAAGACAACCCAATCCATGGACATTACAAAAAATGCCTCCCATCCATGGGAAATATGAGTTAAACAACCAAAATCATGGTTGGATACAAACAAGAATCTCTAGCTTCCTGAGAGAGCTCATGAGAATCAAAGAAAATGGTGAGGAAGATGAAAAACGTGAATGCAGAATGCCAGAATATCCAAAAACATGGGGAAATACAACCACCCCCAGGCATGATGGAATGGACAACATTTTTGGGTAATAACTTGCCCCATAAGTCAAAATCGTGTTTCCCAAAAATTGATGGCTTCTCCCATTTGATTTTGGACTGCCATACCTTTCCCATCCCATGCAATAACCAACTCAACCAACTTCTGGCAATAATAAATGATTGGGTAAATAAGAGAAGAAAGGTAGTTGACAGTTTGACAGGTTCTCCCTTTGACATTTGGATTTTCCCCATTGCCCCAGGGTTTGAATACCCCCCGCCCCGACTTATCCTTGGAAAATCATGCCCCCATCTCATTATTGTTGCATTGACATAGCTGGTTGTGGGTTTTTAATTAAATTGCATATTTACATGATGTCCAAAATTATAATGTGTCGGCTAGCACAAAAATACCATCGGCAACAATTTTTAATCGCTGAAACGTAAAATGATAAATTGATGGTGGGGATTTTTCCTTTAGCTCCACACCATTATTAAATACAACATTTACATCATATACATTTAATGATAACAAGGTCGAAACTGGGGTGTTACAAAAATATCTCCCAAAATCATTTTTTTAACCCCCTCCCAATATGCCTTCCCGATTTAAAAAAAAATATTTTCACTATATATTGTATGTCTCCATTTTTTCATTTATATTTTTTATACACCTTTATATATCTACCAAGGATATTGACATGATACCCCTCTTATGATCCCACATGCATTCTACAATGCACTTTTCTTATTTCGATGTATATTGTGGATACACACTACTTCACCCACAATGCAATTACTCAACCACATGTCATTATGATTTGCAACATCTAATGGTCTAGTCAAGATATGGGAGATCACTTATTGTATGTCACTAGGGCCAATGCACATAGTACAAAATTTAGATCCAATGTTGCAAGCCCCCAATTACCGACTAAGCCTCTTGTGGGTTGGTTATATAAGACATAGGGTCTTGTAGCAAGCACTTTGAAGGTTGAATAAGCCTCCCAAGGCCTGTAATACGCACTAGTGGATGGGTATCCAAGCCCCCAATATCTTACAAAATGACCTTCGTCAAGCAATGTAGCATTTAAAAGCGACTTCCTCTACTTAACTTGTAAGATCCAAGTAATGTGTTGTACTATAGGAAAAGGGGCTAAATATGATACCATCACCAGGAAACTTCATGGAAATTTATGATTGAAAGTAATTGCCTATTTTATCTCCTTGTTTTGAGAGTACAATATAAGCCATCCTTCATAATTCAACACCTAATTGTGAAACATATGGACTGGAACGTATGCTTTTAATTGATGAACAAAAACTATTCCCAATACCATCTTCTTATGATGTTTTCTTTGATGCAATAACTGCAAACAATCAATGAAATGTGTATAGAGATACAATTGAATATTTTATTCATTAATGGAATACATATTACTATATTTGTACAAGGTAAAACTTATCAGACAATATTAGATAATTTTATTGATGTCCATGAGTGACCAAAGTAGGTCAATGGAATTGGACAGTGGATAATAGAACCATCAATGAGACACAATAATAATGGGGCATGCCATGGCTACTCCAATAAGAAAAAATAAATGCATATAGAAGTACCAAGTGTCATGTAACACTACAACATACAATATAATAAATTACAACATTAAAAATGCCAAACCAATAGTAGATAAAGTATATTTCTTTATCAAATAAAGAAGGAACTTTGAAAGGTTATCACTCCAGCATCAATAAAGAAAACAATGTTTTTTCCCTACTTAAATAGAATGGATTATTTCGTTCATTTCATTATAAAAAATTGTCCCAACTATGATCTCAAGGATTTCCAAAAAACTCAATGCATGCTCAATGGTGCATCCAAATTAGTGGCCAAAATATTTTGAACATCAACTAATTTGTTAGTTGGGAATCAAACCTCCTTGATGACACTGAGAGTCAATGTTCTACGTACAAGATGAATCCCAATAGAAGAGATACCGTTAGAGGAAGCAATGGTCCTATAAATAGAAAATTTTCACAGCATAATATGTAGAGCATATATGAAATCAATTCTTCTAATAATAAAATACAAGAATAAGGAAGACTTCAAATATTTCATAAAAGAAAATAAGGCATGCTCTTACTTGTAAGTATCACTAGGTATATCAACAAAATAAGTTTCTATGAGAAGATTGACACCGAAGGATTCTCTTTCCAAGTAAGAATATTCCTTCATAAAATCCTCCAATTGATGAGCATCAAGGTCCATTACAAGAAATGGTTCATCGAACTAAACCCATGTTGCACCAGCTGCCCCACACTTGGACACAACTTCCCTGAATAATCGAATTTGACAAATTAGTTCTCTGTATTCTTAAAACTTATTATTTTACATTCTTATAACTAGAATCATGTAGCTCGTGAATGAAAGAACTGAATATTTATCAATACATCACTTGTGCTATTATCTATGTATTTATATGATGTTATGTTTGATAGTTGTCAATTGATACTTAAGTTACTAATGCAAGAACGTAACATAACTCTATGGTATAGAAAGAAAAAAATAAGAGTGACTTGATTATACCCCAAGGAGGGGGGAGGGAGAGACCACTAGGAAACCCGTTATTTCTCCCGCATATTATGCTGGAACATTTTCGCTGAGGAGGTGATGCAAAAACACAATACGAAAATTAAATTAAGTATTTTCAAGGAATTGATGAAAATTATTCCAGTGAAATGACGTATACATTCTTCCTTGCAAGAAAATACAAGCACCAACAACATATATTTAGCTCTTATTCTCATAATTTCATCTTCCTTTTATCAGTCACCCCACTAAGAGAGGAGAAAGACGACAACATTTAAACTTAAAAGGAAGAAGAACAATTATCTTAAGTTTTCATGTCCAATACAATAAATCCCTTTGTGAGCCCTCTCAACCTACTTGATCATGAGCTCCATTTGAATTTTTTTATTTAGTATGAATGATAGATGTTATTGAGGAAGATAATAATACTAGTGTATTTTATATTCATTTATAAATGTTATCCAACTAAATACAAAGAAGAAATAAAGTAATTGTAGTTAGAGGCATAGAATCACTAGAAGACTTGTAGGTGTTGGCGTAACCATTTCTCAACCTCCATATTTGGATTTTCTCTTCAACTTATTGACCTTTCAAAGGGAAAAATAAACTCATATCAACACAATAGTGAGGTAGGCATGTTGTAAGAAAACTGAGAGGAATATGGAAAGGAAACAACCTTGTCACTCAAATTAAAATATAATATAAACAATAAATTTTCATCAGTTGTCCAACATTAGTCCAATAAAAAAGAGTCACAATGGTTATTAACATTCAGACATGATTGTTCAGCTATTACTAGCAGAAAGCAATGCCCTATGTGTAGTCAGTAATATGTATGACTATATTAGGTCCCTTTCTGTTGGGGTATCTCTTAAATATCCATGCCTTACAAGTCCCTTTAGGAGGATTATGAATGCACATTTATCCACTTTCCATTCCATTGTATTGTATTAGAGTTGTGCATTGGGATGCAAGTAGAAGAAGAAACATGGACCAATTTTTTCAACATCTCATTGCTATTGTATCTTAGCAACAACCATATTCCTATTAAACTTCAAAAATAAATATTCCAAATGGTTTGATTCAGTAAACAAGATCCATGTAATAAAGGGTGGATTCCAACTATAAAATCTAATAAACTAAAGTTTAGTGAGAATCATGAATGTGACCCATCTTATGTAGTATGTTGAATACTTGATATTGATAACAGTCCCAAACCTAAATTTTAGAACAGAGAAGTAATTACTTTAAAAAAAAACTTAGTTAGTATTTCATAAAATTATTAAAGAGGCATCAACCAATATACTTCATTTTTCATGATAGGGCTGAACCATTTGGCATAATTTGTAGTCATGATATGCCCAATTTAACCAAAATGAAGAATAGCCAACAAAGTAGAAATTCAAAATACAAAACATCGAAATTTAGAAAATAGAACAATTATGTATGCACCGGATATAAAATATAAAAAATATAAACCCTGACATTTATTCACTTGAGAGTCGAGACAAAATATACAAATATGCATTCATCCATCACCAAACAATCTAAAAATAAAAAGCACATTTTTTGTCATTATCAAAGGATATGGTTTAAAACAAAAAAATGTTGTCAAAGTTGCCATAATAGATCTAGAAGTTGTCTAGTTACACATTCAAATGCCAAAACTGTGGGCAAAAAATGCCAATTCAAATTACTATGCAGTTACACTAGACCAATATGAATTTATGAACTCACCAGATGATCTGAAGAAGAGGATGTATTCTCTACATCAACATTCATGAAATTGATTCCCTAAATCAATTCCAACATTCAACAAGAAGAGAAGAAAATGCAACATTCATGAAATCAATTCCCTGTAATATCCATGTACTATCACAGATTCTCTATATAGTCTCAAGTGTTTAGAGGTCCTAGAATTTGAGCCTTTGGATCTGATACCAAATGTAATGCTAAATCCTATTTAACTAAGTTTCTAACTTTAGCCAAGGATATATCAAAAATAAAATTTAACACAAGAAAATCATTTGATTACACAAAAAATATCATATAGAGTAAGGACAACATCACAAAGATCACATTCCTTCCATAATAACTAAATATGCATTATTTCAGAGGTCTGCAAAGTTTAAACATCAATTCCAAGGTTGCATGGATCTGTGGCTATAGGGCTACCTTGAGTAAGAGTGCAGTGAGTATGTAACATGATCCCTAAATCCGGGGGATGCAAGTACAAGAGTATAGCTATATCCTAATACCACATATAAAAAAATGTATAAAATAAGATATAGATGCATTGCATAAAGGGTAATTTCAAGTTTGAATTAAGGCTTTAATGTTTTAACTTATAGTTTTAAAATTGAAAAAATAAATAGTAGTAGTTGCTCAATTACAATTTAATATTTATTACAATCACTAATATTACATACTAGAATTTAACAATACATAAAAGTTTATAAAACAGATCTAACTTTGTAAAAACATATCATTCTTAAACTTTTAATCACTCTAATACAATATAAAAATGGCTTAAAAATATAGATACATACCGAATGTCAGGATAGGAATGCAGACTTTCAAAATCAATTCCTTTGATTTGGTTATTGGTGATGAAATATGTCCCCATAGAGAAGCATGGATTGATCTTCATTTTTTATTCTCCATAAAATCCTTCCAAACATGTTCCAAACCAGCCTCTATAAGATGGTTTCCATCAATGGATTTCACATGGATAGTCATATCCTCAATCCATCCTTGTTTGATCATCACAACTAAAGAACTACCATTTTTACTCATAATTCTCACACATACTCATTACCAAAATAATTAAGTACTAGAAAGCAGAATTATAAAAAGAACCCTAACAAACTATCAATATACAAGATCTGATAACTGTGTTGTTCAACAATAGAAAGAAGACCTTAAAAACAACATCCTTGTTTGAATATTTGGTTACATTTGTTTTACATTTTCTAGTTCTGATTCAAAGACAAATGTGGTAGATGACCTTGGTGGTCCACCCAGAAGGATCACTTTGACAACAAGGCTCGTTCTTGAGCTCCCATGCAAAGATTGTATGGTCATTCTTGTATAAATATGTGATAAATATACATATACATGAGACTAATTTAATAAATATATAGATATATATCAAAATTTTTATATGTACTATTATATATTCCTTATCCATATGTATCATATCCAAAAAGAAATCTAAAAACTGGAATAAGAGAAAAGTTACATAAGTGCCATATGGTAAAGAAGTAATATCTGCCATAAAATGAAAAATAACACTAATTCTTAGATTAGGGACATGAGAATTAGATATGTCATTAAAGGAAAAGAGAAAATTATAAAGTAAGCTTCCTATAATTTTCAAGAAAACAAATACTTTTCAAGAAAACCAAACAAGGATAAAAAGGAAAACCAAATAACAAAAACTGTAAAAACCAAGCATGGAATATGCCATGTACATGTCTCCAAAGTAATTGATGTAAAAGTTTAAGGGTTAGGGGAGTTTTTAATTTAATTAGTAAAATTTAATGCATGAACATATAAAATTAGATTCAAAATAGTACTTCTCTAATAAAATTTGAACTATAATAAACAAACATAATTTTCATCTCTTTCAACTTAACGATCAATTATTCATTGCATTAATGTTGTTCCTCAAGAATCACCAAATGCCATGTACAGTAACAACATGATAAAATAATGTACAGTAGATATCAACAGTAAATAATCATAACCAATATTTGAATCAACCATATACTTAGATTTTTCATATTTTATCATGTCACCGAAGGGACAAGTCAATCTAGACAAACAATTTATGTACCTTGAGAGAGATCCTAAGAGGGTTAAAGTAGAAGCATACTGAACCCGACTTCTTAGTCACCAAAAAATCCATACCCAGTACAGTCATGCTGACAAAGGAAACACAATCATGCTAGGTAAGGATGCAGTCACATACTGCAGAGACACACATGCATACTTTGCACAGTCATGCTTGAAAAAAAAAGTCGACCCATAAGGTTAAACTCATTGTCATGCTGGGGAATACCCCAAACTCCACACAAGAAAAAAGGATCATGGGCATGTTAGGTTGGGACCAACAGTCCACCCGATAAAATGGATCACGGTCATGCTGGAGAAGGACGCACAATTCATCAAGAAAATAGATCACGGTCATGTTGGGGAAGGACCCACAGTCCACTCACAAAAAGAGATCACAATCATGCCAGTGAAGGACCCAGAGTCCACAAAGAAACATATCACGGTCATGCTAGTGAAGGGACCACATTCCATCCAAGAAAATAGATCATGGTCATGTTGGATAAGGACCCATAGTCAACCAATAAAACAAATCACGGTCACGGTGGGGAAGGACCCATATTCCACTCAAGAAAAAAATCACGGTCATGCTAGTGAAGGACCCATATTCCACCAATAAAGTTCCAAGAAACAAATCATGGTCACACTGGTAAAGGACCCAAAGTACACTAAGAAACTGACTCATGGTTACATTGTGGAAGAACCCACAGTCCACCTAAGAAATAGGCCATGGTCACACTAGGGAAAGACTCACAATCCAAAAGAATCATGGTCATGCTGGTGCAAAGTGACCATTTCAAAGGTGTAACAAGGAAATCCTAGTCACGTGGGTGGTTGAGGAATAGATCACATGGAGCAATAGAAAATATCATGCAGAGGGAGAGAGCTCAATCACGCTAGAGTAGTAGACCATGAACTAGATCCGTCTCTCATGTTAAATTAAAATTTTAATTTATAATATAGATAATCCTTAAGATAGGGTATCAATACATTAATAAACATAACCTATTGACCAATTAAGATAAACAATCATGAGTCAACCAAGGGGGACAAAACAAAACAACCCACAAACCCACAAGGTTTAGGTGAACTATATAAGGTGGAGAAACAACTCCTTTATAGGACCAATAAGACCAATAATATTTTCTCTATATCAAGCTACATTGTTTTATATATTTTTGTCATCATTGCGTAAGAGTAATTAGTTATAGAAATTAGAACCAAATAAACAACTTATACAAGGAAGACAAGTGAAATCCATAAAAAGTAGTTATCTTGGAAACTACAATTGCAACTGAAATCCATAAATAAAAGTCAAAGGAGCTGCAACTTTTTGAAACTGCCAACCAGATTTTGATATTTAAGCTTAGTAGCAAATATATGATAAGAAGAAGGACATAAGCCATGACAAACCATCTCAAACAAGCATAAACCATGACAAACGATGACAAAATAGTAATAGAAACAAAATAGTATCATTTTAACTAGACAAGATAAGTTTAAAGCATAATTTGCATCCATTTAAACTTTAATACTCCCTAAGATCCCTGTGTTAAAGTTGAAAATAATATAAAGAGAATAAATAACAACATTAGTAAATCTAACTCAAAGTAAAAAGAAAACAAATAATATAACCGACTATGAGAGTTCAAACCTTCCTTTCACTCAACTTAGCACACCCAAACAATGCAACAAAGATATCAATCCACACAAGTCTGAAAGCATAATGTTTGTCTCTTTCAAGTTTAACACTCCCAAAGGTCCACATTCGGGAGTGTAAAACTTGAAAGAGATGAAAATTATGCTTTAAACTTATCTTTTCTCACTCTTGTCAAGTTACAACTGAAAAACATACAACGAAAACAAATAACATCAGTAGTAAATATAACTTATGTCTAACTCAAATTACAAAGAAAACAAATAATATAACCCACTAGGAGATTTCAATTCTTCCTTATACTCAACAATATTTTTTTTTATATCAGATCTTGTCTATTAAGAGACAAGTCACTATAGGATCAAAGGACATACCTGAGAAAATAAATTCAGTTACCCAGTCGAAAAGCAAGGAATCCCTAATTACTGGAGTAGAAGACCAAGAAACAACAGTCCTTAAAATATCAGGTAATGATGATATTCCACACACAAATGAGAGCTCAGTTTGTAGCATCAAGTTTTGCCAAGGTTTTGCATCTTGACTCTAGGATCATGGGGTTTTCATGAGGTTTTGAAACTTGATGAGAGAATCACCACACATTCATGTCAAACCGAATTAAACCCTCTTCTCGGATACAGTCAGATATGAGTTAGATTCCCCCAATTTTTTCAGGAGGATGGGACCACAAAAGTGAAGTGATCGAAGGATAATACCGTAGGGTTCAGTAGCAACAAATTTGATCAATAGCTGTTACACCATGTAGGTGCTTCAATTTTTAGAGAACAAAGTTCCTTCTGTTAAAAAACCCCATTGTTTAAGCAGGTCTAAGTGGACTAAGATCTCCGTTGCACTGTATGAGTGTTTGGGTCTGCTTAAAGTGAACCGTAAGGAAGCCCCAATTACTAGAGCAACAGACCTAGACACAACAGTCCATAAAATATCAAGTAATGATGACATTTTAGACACAAAACATCCACAAACTTGTATCCCATACAAATCCCATGGCTTTCTTCCAACTTAGCACACTCAAACAGTGCAACATAGATATTAGTCCACTCAAGTATGAAACCACAGTGGTGTCGCTGACGAACCAATACCATATCACATCTGTTCATATTGGGGGATTAATAATTATAAAAAAACATTATATTAGGGTCATATTAAGGGTCTAGGGGTTTTTCTATGGGTTTAAAAAAATATAATATGTTGGGGATTTTATTATAAAAGAGGGTGGATAAGCAACATGAGTGGGGTGTGGAGAAACAACACGAGCGATGGAGCACTACATAATGACCAATTAAGGGTCAATATAAGATCAAGATTCAACCACAGGGGTGTCGCTGATGAACCAATACTATATCACGTTCACTCATATTGGGGGTTTAATTATTAAAAAAATCCCAAAACATTATATTGGGGGTTTTGATTCGTGTTGGAGCATTGGGGTTCCAGGCTTGGACTGCGTTGTGGGAGAATCACTGGAACATAGGGTTCTCACAAGATTTGAGGAGCACCATGCAGGAGGGATAATATGGGGTTTTCAATCATGTTGGAGCATTGAGGTTCAAGGCTCATACTACGTTGTGGGTCAACATAAGATCAAGAGTAAACAAGAGGGGTCAAGAAGACAAAGGTGTCAAACTTGTGGTCAAACTATTATATTCTCTCTCAAGCTATTTAGTTTGTAACTTATAAGTGTTCCAAACCACAACAATACATTTTATCATCACCATATAAGGAAGGTCCATACCACATGCATACCCACTCCATACCAGAACAGGTGCACAACATTGAGTTTTATAACAAGATATTTCCACACCCTAGCCATCTTTCAAATCAACAACATTCACGATTTCTTGAATGATGGTTCTTGATTCGGAATCAAAACATTGACTTATAAAATGACTACTGCATATTTTCCAGGAAAACCCTACATCAACCTACCTCACCACAGAAACTTACAAACTAAAATCCCACTTCTTGTTCAATATTTTGGAAATGCATCTTCATACCTCAGGATTTACATGCATCTTCAACATAGAATTGATTGGTAGGTCCAAAAATTTATAGTTAGGAACGCCATATTTTCCAATAAATATGCATAAATCTTGAGCAATTCCTTCGAGACCTAGTAGATCATAGCTGCAAAAACATAAACAAGTATCCTTAGTTCAAACATTCTTTGTATTTGTGCTCAATAATTCCCACATAAACAATATAAATGCATAGTTCACTTTCCCTGCGTTATAAATACATTTCTAGCTAGGTAATTTTAATTTATATAAATCAATGCATTATAAAACCAAAAGTGAAGGCCCGTAACGAAGAAATAAACAACACTCAACCCTTGATACCGGCAATTGAATTGTACTAGATAGAGACAAATTATTTCGAGAAGAATTGGAATCTACAATGGAATATGTAATAAAGAAAAATAATACTATAATGTAAAAAAAGAACACAACATATCTGAATGGGATTACCTAAAAGTTACAATCAAGATACTACAACCAACAATAGACATATTTTGATCAGATGTTAAAAATATTTGAAGCTACACAATAAAGCATTTTTGTTTTCTAGGATTAAATCCCTTCACCTGACAGTGTTAGAAATTTGCATAATCTTCTTAGAATAATGATTTGGCTTAAGCTATGAGATGGAAAAAAATATTCGTAACTAGGGATACATTTCCAAAACCATATAGAACATGCCATGGCATGGGAATATTGACTAAATCATTCCTCGTGTTTCCTACATGGGAATTTATTGAGAGCTTTAATTTTTTGAAAATTTTGAAACACTGAAAGAAAAAAATTGGGATCACTGAGTAATTTGGGTTACAATAAACAACATAAAGATTCATATAAATAATAGGATATGAAAATTATGCATACATGATTACAAGTATAGAAATACCTTTTGGGGTGATGGAATAGAACAAAGAGGAAGATGAGCTATCAACTCTTGGTATGCATGTTCATATTTCTCAAGCAACTGAATTACCCCATCCAACACATGGACTTTCCCATATGTTACTTACTGCAACAAGGATATCAAGAGTCATTATGAATAGATTAAATGATAAAGGTAGAATAAAATTTTAAAAAGAAAACAAACTAAATGGACTCAAACTTAAGTTATTATGAATTATGAATATTGCCATAGTCCCATAGCTTATCAACTAAAGACATACCTAAAACACCATCACATCTTGAAATTAGGACTTGCCCTCAAATAATATCTTCTCCACCTGCAACGAATGTGCCTCTCTTGATGGGAAGAAATAAAAATCCTTGAATACAAGAGTTGTTTGTAACAATAATTTAATTTCATGTATGAAACTTAGAACCAAATACATTTCAAACCACAAATATAAATACATCGAAATTTAAAAAAAAATCAAAACAAGGACAAATGAAATACAATTCCCAAGAAAAATAGTACTTAAGCAACACACAAGTTGTTACAGTAATAGGAACCAAAGGGTTAAAAAAATGCAGACACAAATAAAACAATTAGATAGGTTACTGGTATTCTGGCAATGATTTGAAGATAAAATTCCAAAAACCATTAGCTATAGAGCTATCATATAGACTATGACCAATGGACTAATGTGTCCATTATCTATGTGAAAAAAACTATTTAAAATGAATATAATATATTTCATGATATAATTCTATCATGAATTGATGTTGTTACTTAGTTGAGTACCATTTTGGAGATGTATTCCTCCATCTTTTGATCAATCTTTCAGGAATTGCAAGTGCATCCCAGCTTAAGTGCAACTATCCCCAACACTTTGTTGTTTCCTCTTTATTTATGCTACTATCAATATTTGCAGTTGTGGTAGTGTCCATTTTCGTTACACGGACATTGAAGGAGCTATCAGAGTAGGTTTTAAATCTATTTGGTAGAAAAATGTCAATTGTAGAAGCTATAAATTTATATTTTAAATTCAAATTGAGATCATCTTTTTCTTATTGGAAACTAGTCTAAGAAGCTCAAATTGAGCTATCACTTCTTTTGTTAGGAAGTAGATTCATAAGGATTTAAAACAAGGGATGTTGTAAGGGATTTCATGAAGCAACATTCAATTAGGCTAAGAGAATCAAATGACTTTTTTTTTTCTATTTGGCACAAAATTTCAGGTGTAATTGAACACACAATATTAGCTTTAGATTCCCACTGAAAAGTAAGACATTTAATGCAAGCTCATAAAAAAACATCTTCTCCAAGATTCTATACATTTAAGTGCATGCAAATGTTTTATCTAACAAAGGATCAAAGCAACATAGAAAGAAGAATACACATAGTTGAGACCCTCTTTTTTCCTCAACCTTTGTGGACAAAGCTTCTGAATGGGAAGGGAATATTGTGAACCTAAGCATAAATTTTTTTATTATGCAAATAAGTTTATGCACATGAACATTTTTTCATATAAGAAAAAATTGTTTTTGTAACAATTTTACTTGATAATTTGTACAAGGAAACTTATCACTCTCTCTATATAAGTAGGGATCTTCTCCTTCAATTCCAATAATCATTTAATGAAATATTATTTAGTTTTTGTAACAATTTTTACACCTTGATAATTGGTACAAGGCCACTTATCCCTCTCTCCAGGGGTCTTCTCCATCAATTGCAAGCATCATCCAATGAAATATTCTTTATTCGTTTTAGTGTTATTTTAAAGATAACTTCCTCTATATTTTAGTAATTAGAAAAGCATTCCAACTTGAGCATTTTGTGCATGTATCCCTATTTTTGGTTCAGTCTGTGTAGCATTGTTATGTTTATCACAACAATGTGTCAGTTTTTAGGTTTATAGCTTATTTTTTTTGTCTTTGAATCTGTGACAGTCAATTTGTTGTCCATTTTTTTCTCCATGTACTATTATTATTTGTTCAATGGAATTACAAAAATCATTTTTCACAAAAAACAAAGAAACTAGAAGAGAAGCAAGAAAGAATAATAATAGTCCACATAAGATTGTTGGAATATGGAAATTTAATAGCGGACCCTATCAGAGAAGCCAATCAATATAGTGTCACCCACATCATCCAAGTTCTAGATCCATGCTCACTTAACATAAAATTAAAACCAAAACATATTTGGTATAGTTGTACATTGAAATTAGCAAAGCACACAACCTAATCAATTTGATAGGAACCCAATTCAAGCAAAATCCACACAAACCAATTTAATACCAATGCAAGCACACAAACCTAACAAATTTTAATACAAATTCAAATCTAGCACACAGACCATAGACAATTCATATAATTATGGAAGTATTGCAACATGATTTCTAACACTATGACTTCCAAACATCCAATACTTATTAAAAGGTGGAAAACCTTGTCATAGTTATGGCATGTGACCTTCCGTGTGAACAATAAGATGTAACAGATATAAGATGTAACTTGGAAATAAATAATAAACACTTTCATTGAGATGCATACAAAAGATTTAAATATACCTTTTCTATAACTCTTGCTAGAATGAGATCATGTATTCTTTAATTCTCTTCCAAGGAAAGTGCAGCATGGACTTCCTGCAAAAACACGAAAAATAGAGAATTAATGGCCTCGCTTGTAGAATTTTTGGCAAAAAAAACATGCCATCAAGTGAATACTTGTTAAAACATATCTGAGTAGTTGTTGGCAGTTGAGGCAAAGTAAAGTGGCCTTCAGGATGATCCAGTTTGTAGGCTTGATGATCATCAATCCTGGATGATATTTACTACTACTGATATTTACTATTGTTGTTATTTATATGTACATACGTTCTTTACTACCGTCGATATTCCATTTAAGAAAACATCTAGAAAACACATTTCAAGAAACACACATTAAGTAACATTCCATTTAAGTATTGAAGTAGCAAAAAAATATATATGAAAACTCTAACATGGGAATGGGCACCAAAATTTGATAACAAAACCTTGTTTCATCCTTTTAAAATTAATATTAAATATAATTGTTGAACTATACAAATTTTCAAGAACCCTCAAGAACCATGCTTCAAGAAATAATAAAGAAATATTTGACAATCAATAACTTTACACTTAGTTATCCCAACTGTTCACCATATGAACCATTCACTACACCTAAAGATAAGGGAAATTAAAATGATTAAAAAATGAGTATGAAATTGATACAAAAAAATCAACAATAATACAAAAAAAAAATTTATAAATAATTTATAAGATAGTAGTACAAAATATAAGAGAAATTATAATGGTTTGAAAACTTCACCCTATTTAATTTTTTAATGAAATCCTTACAAATTATGTGATCGCTTTCTTGTAACTTGTATGTGTAATTCTTGGTATTGTATGATAGGTTTTTCATTTCTATAACATATTCAAGCTGTATGAATAGATGATCTGTCGAATCATACTTGTACATGTCTTGCCCCTTTATTCTATTGTACCAACAAAATTGAATCTCAACACCTTCAAGCCTATCCAAAAGATCAGTGTCATTATGGTAATCAAACACGCTATTACCATCCTTATTTATTATTATTTGAACTCTTCCAATTTACCAAGTCCCACAAGAAACGTCTTTCTTTGTTCTTTGAGATACACCTTTTCTTTTAATACATTTAACTACATCTATAGGATCGCTCTAAAACAACACCGCACAATCTGAACCAATTCCAAAACCAATTGCAACAACCTTTTGGGAGGCCCTCTCATATCGCTTGGAGTATACTCCATTCCTCACTTTAGTCAATCTATCTTTTGATAATGTCGAATTTTCATTCAATTGACTAACCAAAAAATATTTGTACATGTTCTTTCCATGGAGCTCCACCACTGGTTTGGTAGTTATGTTTACATTTTCATCAACGAAATCTAAAATTTCATCCATCTCATGCCTCCACTCACTTTCCATCACTTTCAATTCACTATCATTGAGTACCATCAAAGACGAAGATTGGAATATGGATGTGGAATTACCCAGTGGAAAATTATCAACTACTTCATCCACAGCTTCGAATTTTGGAACATTGTGATCCTCTATCCATGGTTTAAACCACCAAAAATATTTTGTGTGTCTTTTTGCTTGCATTCCAAGACCTAGTAAAATTCCTTGTGCATCCTCTAAACCTATCATGATAGCTTATATAATTTTATTATATATGAATATTGAATCATTTTGTGACAAGAAATCACCTTTGTCTACTGTTTGTTGATGCAATTTATTCTAGATACTCATTTGTTTCTTATGATATTTATTGAAACAAATCCCTTAGGGATTCGATTATTCTTCAGCAAATCTATTAAGGGATCCAATAGCATGAATTAAGTCAGTGAAATCATATTCCCTCTATACTCCAACCATTCCACCGAATTTACTAAAGAAGTTCTCAAATATATCTGACCCAGTCAGGTGCAATGCACATGGAAAGTGAGAGTATTGATCACGAAGTAATCTCACCAACAAAACCACAAAGTGGAAGGAAATTTGTACATATTTATATGCCTCTCTACTAATGAAATTAATGTTGACATTAGTATTTTCTTGTTATCTAACCTAGCATATCCATAACGTGAAGAAATGATGCACTCTTGAATAATTTCACACTCTTTCCCAAAGATTCAAACTAGGAGACAAAAAAATCAATATAGTCAACAACAATTTCTAGATAGGTCTTTGTACTCGATGTCCTCTCTATCCTTCCATCTGTACTTCTCATTTCCTTCAAGCACCTATGGACATGCCTTGAAGAAATTTGTTGTGTTGAACCCCATTTTTGGAGATCAATCCTCAATTTTAAGCTTGTGTTCATCCACTTTAAAATTGTTATAAACCATTCTTACATGGTTAAAACTAATCAAATCTTCATCAATAATCAAATATCATCGACCACTAAACAAAGGATTCACTAGATTTTAGCCATTGTGGATGTAATCCTAGTCATGAAGTCTTGTTACTTTAAAGCCATCATACAACCCAATTAGCCTCCACCCTTCCTAAGGAATTTGATATCTCATGTCTGGATTTGAGTAATAATCCTTCAACATAAGCATTCTTCTCCTAATATCCCCATCTAAGGAATGCGCAATAATAGGTTCTAAAAAATGTTCCACGTCTTTCTTCCATAGGTATTATATTTTTTCCCATTGTAGATGGAAATTTTTTGCATCAAACATGTTGCATGTTGTATGAACAACCACAACCAAATGAGAAATATTCTCATGTAAAGGGTTTGCAATAATAACACATGCATAATGGCCAATCACACAATTCTTTAAGGCATTTGTAATAATCTCATAGCTTGAAGCACCCTCACCAACTATAACCAAGAAATGTGACTTGCACTTATGTTCTTCTTTCTTACCATAAAAACCTACCAATGTATCACCTTTTTCTACCCACTTAACATATTTTTTCACAACAGTTTCATCTTCGTTAAGGAATATGGGAATTGGGTCCTCTATAGCATGTTCAGATTTAGAGGAAGCATAAAATTTTCTGATTTTCTCAAAAATGTACTCTTGCTCCCATGGGATATATGTCAATGATTTTCTAACTTGCCTTAAATTTATTTATATCGAAGGGCCATCCATATTCAACCTAATAAAGATATGTAATCTAGGACCTCCCCATAACTTAATGATCTCATAAATGGATTGAGTGGATGCACTATACCTTCTCCCTAACTTTGAACGAAGTAGGTTGTGAAATATATCTTGAACAAATTCCCAAACTGCATCTTTACCTTGTAATTTTCCTTGCTTATGAGCCTCAAACAAATCCTTGCAAAACCTGAACACATCCTTCCTTCCTGCAGATTCAATCAAATTTTCCCTTAGAGACCTTATTCTAATAGACAATGTAGCAACCTTTCCCCTCCACAACCAAAAATGTCACATTCTTAACCTATGTGTAGCATTTGCGTCTCTTGAAACAATTTTGAGTTCAGTTTGAGCCAAATGGTCGAACCTTCTCCNTTACCCTCCACAACCAAAAATGTCACATTCTTAACCTATGTGTAGCATTTGCGTCTCTTGAAACAATTTTGAGTTCAGTTTGAGCCAAATGGTCGAACCTTCTCC